>CM021100.1:698890190-699177128 GCA_007115665.2 Sequoiadendron giganteum | reverse complement strand
TTTATATCTCAACCTCTCACTTCCATTATCTTCCCATATATCTCTATATCTATTTATTTCTCTTCCCATTTATCTCTCTCTATCTCTCTCTATCTCCCTCTCCATGTCTATTTTATTTTCTCTATTTCTCTCTATTTTGCTCTCTTTATCTCTCTCCCTCTCCCACTATCTTTATATCTACTTATATCACTCTATCTCATCATATATATCCCTCTTCCTCTTCCTCTTTATCTCCATCTCTTCCTCTCTATTTATCCCTCTCTATCTCTCCCACTCTATCTCCCTATCTCTCTATATCTCTATCTATTTGTCTCCCTCTTCCTCTCTATCTCTCCCCCTCTATCTCCCTATCTCTCTATATCCCTCTCTATCTCTCCCCCTCTATCTCCCTATCACTCTATATCTCTATCTATTTGTCTCCCTCTTCCTCTCTTGTTCTATATTCATCTCTACCTCTATATTTATCTCCCCCCTCCATATATATAAATGTACCCCTCTATCTACCCATCCATCTCTCTCCCTAAGTCTCCCCTTCTGTCTTCATAGACCTTCATTGTGGGTGATCCCACAATAGTGGTTCACATTTTTTGGGTCATCCTAATTTTTGCTAAAATCACATATTTTTAGAAAATATAATGATTTAAGCCTTAAAAAGTTCCATTTAAAGGATTAAAATTGAAGAGGGTTGTATCAAACCACCTTAGATAAAACCCCCTTCGATAGAACCCCACTAGTTTTAAACCATACCTATAACTAAGTCTCCTTTACACCTATCAAAATGTTGATAAACAACCACTTCTGATTTACCTTTTAGGGGATCAAATGAATTCATTTAAAATTTATTTTTTGTAATTATATATTCCTTATTGTAAGCTTCCCAAAAAGTATAATTTTAAATATATTTAATTTTATTATTATAATTATTTTTTATTTCTTATGAATGTAGGTTTTCACCGAAAATCAAGCTCTCTATTTTGCACATGTGGAAAAATAGTAGATTATCAAAAAAAATTCTAAAAAATATGTTTGTGCTAGGTATTGATGTCCTTGATCCAACAAAAAATAAAATTTAATTTCAATATATACAAAAAAGTTATGTTGTATATGATCCACCTATGTCTTAATTGTAGTTGGTTTGACTTCAAAAATTAATTAAGAAAAAAATATTCACTAAAACACTATAAAACCAAATAAACATGCTAGATATCATAGTTTAAAAATCTAAATTCAAAAAAATTAAAATTTTATTCTTCATAGAAAAAAACTTATGTTGTTTACAATGAACATCACTCTTTAAAAATGGTGTTTAATGTTAAAAACTAGTTATTGAAGGAGATGAAAAAGAAATGCAATTTGATTCCAATTTTTTTTTATAAATATATTTAGAATCTATAGAAAAAATGTCACAAATAACTAGTTTGAATCATCTTCAAATTCCTCATGGTTTAGCAGCTATAGATATCCAAAAGTGAAGAAAATTTTCAAAATGTTCATTTCAATGTCAAGTTTGGAAAAATATTGTAAACCACTATTGTGGGATCACCCTTGTCTTCTTGATTCAAAGGCTTTTTTCTACTCATTTTCAGATACCTTTATTGCATAATCAATATGATTTTTTGAATGGACAACCAATTGAACTCATGCAATACACAAATTTATGCAAAAAATAGGCTTACATTTTCCCTAACTAACATTCCACACTTCTTCAGCATACCCATTGCACACCAAGGTGTGATTGCTAGTTATAATTTTTAGAGTTATTTATATATCATAAATATTTGTGTTTTTTGAGGTATCTTTTGTGAACTTTAAATATAGAAAATTTGTATATTGGAAGCCAACAACAAAAATTCAACATTTGTCTAATTTAACAACAATTTGAAATGTCAATAAATATCTTAAGACTTTTATTGAAGAAAGTGGTGATGGGTATGTGCAAGATCATGATGGGCCAAAAAGTGGGGATATGTAAGTGATATGATGGCCCATGTGGCCGATAAATTTTTTTAACCCAAAATTAATGAAATGAAAAGGGTTTTTAAAGGATATTCTCAGATTTCCACCAATATAAATTATGCTTTACTTTGAATTTGATAAATAATTATTATTCATTTTCTATTTGAATTACGACTAAAGTCCTGTTTGATAGACTAATTGAATTTGTTTTATAGCTTTCAAACAATATAAGATTTTTTTATTCTAAAACATGTGTCACATTCTATGCTTCACATACTATAGGATTAAAAAAAAAAGAATTGAATTTCATTAAGTTTTGACGAAGTAAAGGTGGTCAGACATATGAGTTTTTATATTTTTTAAAAGTTGTAATAAAAAAATCATAATTAATTATTTAATTGGAAACAAATTACAAAAAAATATGCATCACATTGGGACATGAGTCCTCTACTTATATCTAAAATATTATAAAAAAATATTATCAGTTTATTGTAGTTAGGGTGGTCAGACAGACACGTACTTCTTATTTTTTCCTTGAAATTTAAGTACTACTGCATTGAAATTTCAAATTTTCACCAAATAGATTTTTTTATTTTTTAAATAAACCTAGTAGTTTAGAAACTAAATTCAATTTTTTATAGATTCTATTCTTACATATTTTTGAAATAATATAGATAACTTATTCAAATTTTTATGTCAAGTTTCCTAACTCTGATTTTTCTAAAATTTATTGCCACTTAAGGGCCTATTTTTTCCATGATGATCCTGCACATACCCTCATGATGAAAGTGGTGCAAGAGTTTCACCCTTGGTCTCCTTGTGTTGTGCAACAAAAATATTGGGTTCGTGACATGGATTAGCCGCCTCCTGTGGATCTTGGATCTTGTATAAATATGGTGGTTGTATCAGACATTAAGAGGTCAATATTTTGGTGCAATGACAACCGCTTATGGAATAATTGGTATCAGAGTTGAGGTCGTAGGTGTGAACCCCTTGCTTGCACTGGGGGGATTATTTTAAGAGTTTCACCCTTGGTCTCCTGATTTTGTGCAACATGGTGCTTGGGTTCATGATATGGCTTAACCACCTCCTATGGATCTTGGATCTTGTATAAATCTAGTGGTTGTATCAGGCATTAACATGTCAATATTTTGGTGCAATGACAATTCCCTGTGCAACAACAAGACCATCTTAGGGGTCAAGTGATCTTGCATGACCTAATTTTATTTCTTAGTTTTCTTTGTTTTGAAATATTATAGAGTTCTATATGCACATTGATCTTGTGGTAGAAGCACATTCTTACCACATGGCTTAATTCATAAGGTGTTATTAAATAATTTGTAAGCACAAGTTTATTTGCAAAAAAATATTTATTTATAAATTTTAGAGTTATTTTGTGTAATATTTGGCTGACAAGGGTATAAATATTTGTGTATTGAGTGTTTTTTTTAATGAACTAATTTTAAATATTTTTTTTTTTATAAATTGGAAGCTAACAATTTAAACAAAAAATCAACAGTTTCTTAAATTTAAAATAAGGTGAAATGTCAATAAATACCTTACAAGATTTAATAAATAAATTTATGGTGATGCAGGTGAATCTCAAGGATCAAGTAATCTTAGATCATCCAAAAATATTTTCTTTGTTTTAAAATATTTTAGTTTTCTACAAGCAAATTGATCTTATTGTAGAAGGACATTCATATAACATGAATTAATTAGTAAGGTGTTATTATGTAATTGCTAGGCACAATTTTATTTGTTAAATTTTATATATTTATAATTTTTAGATTTAATTTGTATAATATTTGGTTAATGTGGATTTAAATATTTGATAGATTATTTTTGCATATCCCTAGCACATTCCATGTATGTTTAAACATCCCTAGTCCCCTTTTGCAGCACCCTTTCTTGCTTTTTCCACATGTCTTTTGCATGCTCCTTGAAGGGGCTTCTCCCCTTCTCTATTGAGCCCTGCCGTTTCGCCACATGTTAGAAGAAGGGGCCTTTGGGAGCCCTCTCTCCTTTGTTCCTCCTTTGAGCTCCGCCCACATGCCACATTGCATCATTTCATGGGCAACATTTTGGCGGTCCCCACAACCAACGTTCGAATGTAGACTTCTCCACAGGGATTTTGATCGAAGGAGAGGAACAAACAAGTATGAAGCTCTATCTCTTTACCATGTGTCCTTGCCAACTCTATGGGTGAGTGACATGTGTTGCCTAGAGAGTTTTGTTGCTTCTGTCTTGGGACCATAGTCATCATTTGTTGGGGAGTGCATCTTGTTCGAAGGTGACTGTGTGCTATGTATCTAATATTTCTATTGCAACAGCTTTGGGAAATCATGGCGATGAATATCATTACTCGTACTTGGGAATATTTTTAGTTACTGGCTCTCTATCAATAGATGATCTATATATAATTCTCTTGCTCTCTGAGAAAGGGTTTGAAAAAATCATAGAAAAAGAGACTGAAAAATCTCTAAGCCTTTGTATTGTTTTCTGATTATTGTATTAAGACTTACATACTGTGCTAATTGTTTGGCCTCTTTGTTTCTTAGTTAATATAAGACATTATACTCTGGTACTTGTTGTACAAATTAGTTTATTTGCAACTTTTATAATTTCAATACAAATTTACTCTTTGGATCATGTCTTAGACTCTTCTTGTTCAATGGATGTATACAGAAGTTATATTATGTCATTTGATTAACTACTTAAAGAATTTTCATCTTTGTTTTCTATTATTCTTGGACATGTAGATTACTGAACCGACCCTCAAACCTCATCCGAAAGGAAGGTTTCTCATGCCTATATAACTGAATCTTGGTGCATTGCCTTAGGGATTGAACTTTATTTATTTATATCTGCTTCCTTTTCCCATTCTAAAACCTGACTATAGAAGGATCTGACTTCTTTAAAAACTCGGAGGTTACTCAGTTTAGTGCAATTGGTCCCCCATTAAGTGAGTTTCCTACAAGGCCATTTTATTAGCAACTTTAGGCATCAACAATTATTTTTTTGGCACATTCGGTGGGACTTATTGAATGTATATAAATATTAAGTGGGTGTATGAGCCATAGACCTATTACTAGATCCTAAAATGCAAATAAAACTAGCCTGCTATTGCCACCATTGATAACAATACGAACAAGAACCCGTGCAGTGAATGTCCTGATCCCTACACCAACCATGTTACCGATTGCTAACATAAATTACATGGCATGGAATGTCAGAAGCTCTCTCACAACACTAGTAGCACCAATTGTTTGGGCCCCTATCACAACCTCTACTTTGAAATTTGTACCAAAATTCACCGAGGAAGGCTCAAAGACACCATTTGAACATCTGCAAGATGTGGTAGACGTGTATCTGGTGCATGGTGTGACTGATAAAAATGTAGTGCTAAGGCTACTTATAGCCTCTTTCAAAGGAAAGGCCCTTGATTAGTATCACACTTTGGGAGCTAATACCATAGGTACTTGGGACCAACTTAGAGATCCTTTTTATGAGTAGTTTTTGAACAATAGAGATTAGTCCTCACTATTCCAACAACTAGTGACCATCAAGAAGGCCCCTCAAGAGGCTATGACTGACTTTAATTCTAGGTTCCATACAACTTGGCAAAGGATCCAAACCATGATCCACCCACCTCCTAATTTGGTATTCATGTTCTACCTAAAATATATCAACGTCGACATCTCAATGATGATTCAATCTCTTGGTCGGAACACCTCGCCGGATGCATATATCATATATGTTATAGTAGAGAATAATTTGATTGATGCTGGAAAGCTACCACCTCAACCTATGATGCCTGTATTTACAAAATTTTCAGCTCCTACTGTGAGGATAGCTTCAATTAGTGTGTATGCTCTTCCTTAATCTATGTATGCATATCTGAGCACACCGCAAACACTGCTTCTACATCTAACTCTTCAAGGGATGAGTTGAGTGATGTCAAGGAGTTTATATGGAACATCTCAAATGAAATAACTAAAATCAAGTGGAATCAGTCCATGCCCCAAAATCCAACTTACCAAAATTACCAAGGTGAAAGACCTTCTTGAGAGCAGAACTAGTTCCAAGGAGGCTCATGCAGAAGTCCATAGGCTCAAACAAGTAATCAGATGGTTTTAGTGCCTACTCCACTACCTAATTTTCCACCGAGTTCAAATAGAGAGTTGGTAGTGGGGAAAAATAATCTCCCTGATGATATTAATCCTTGGTGCTTTCCTTGCAATGAAGCACATATGCCCCAAAATTATTTATGTAGAAATCTACAACAAAGAGTGGTCGAACAACATAGTATAAGTGTTGCATCAGGATCAAGAGGTTATGCATACACCTCTCCACAAATGGAAAATGCAATACTCACCACAAAAATGCAAGGGATGTCCCTAGAGCAAGAAATAGATATAGCTCTCAACCACACACTCTTATCATGGATGGAAGAATAAGAGGCGGTGTTTGCAAATGAGGCATCCACATTAGAGGCCCCACAAGTGCAATCATATTATAAAAATCACTCAAAGAGGAGATTCATGAGTGAACCGGGTACTCCACAACCCAATTTTTTTCTCGACCAATCTTCCGGTACCTCTACAATTGCACAACAATCTCTGCCCCACAAGGAGATTTTTGTAACAAAGTATAAGGAACACAAGTCTTTGAATTTGCCGCCATTCAATGTGGTGGAAAAATAGAAGAAAGTCTCTGCTAATGTATCTCTTTGGGATATCTAAGTTAGTTTGGAGTAGAAAGAATTGTTTCAGAAGGCCCTACTGGAAGATACAAGGACATAGTTGATAGATAAAATCTCCAAAGGAAAGGCCATTGATTCCCCATCTCAGGCCAAAATCCTCACAAACAATGGAGAAGAAGTCTTTGCTGAAATAAAGGTAAGCCTAAACCAAAACCCTTCTTCTTGACCCTCATTGTGGGTAATAAATTGTTACATCGTTATATGATTGACTCTAGTTCTAGCACCACAATCATGCCCAATCAAATAGCTAAAACCTTAAGAATTAGCTATGAACCTTTAAATAAATGGGTTATGTAGCTTGATGGGAATAAGCTTGAAACTATAGGTGTCATCAAGAACCTCCCCTTGACTCTATTATCCTTCCCTAACATCACTATTCAACAAGATACCATGATAATTGATGTTCCTCCCATGTTCAGTCTTTTCTTATCCCGAGAGTTCACTTCTAAGATAGGTGGATATATTTCTTTGGATTGGTCACACTTAATCCTCAGGACCAAGCATGGAGCTAAAATGAAGATAGTATATGAACCTTTATATTCAGAACATGTAGTAAATGAAGCCATGATCAAATTTGAGGCTACTCTTACTTCTATCACCAAGAATGAGAAGTATTGTACCAAGTTACTAGAAGATGAGAAGGTCATTGGAGACCAAATCGATAGGAGGAAATCCTCTTGAGTGAATTTATAGACATTGATCCTTTCAAAAATTATCATGCCACCGGGTTGGGAGCCTATGTCATATGATGAGGATCAATTGATTCTGAGGGTCATGAAGAAACTTGAGGGCTATCAAGCCTTAGAGCTATGGATGTTGCAATTTGGTGGAGAAAGATGTAAAGTTGGTGCAGGAGCCTGGATATGTTTGAAATCCCCATCCAATGAAAATACACTCAAATATTTTTGCTTTCAATTTTCTTGTTCGAATAATGAAGCTAAATATGAAGGCCTAGTGCAAGGTCTAAGCCTTGTGGAGCGGATGGGTGTTAAGTAAATAATGGTATTCAAAGACTTTGAGTTAATTGTAAATCAAGTCTGAGGAGTCTCTACAACAAGGAATATCCATATGTGATCTTACATACATAGGGTTTGGGACCTAATTGAAGTTTTTGAAGGTTTCAACATTCAAGCAGTACCCAAAGAGTAGAATGTAGCTGTATATCACGTGGAAAAAATTGGATCCCAATTTGACCCTAATTTTGAGTTGATTGGGAAAATATACTCAGTGTGAGTAATCATTCGACCTGCAATCCTAGATAATGACCAAAGCTGGAAAGTGTTCAAAAGTGATGAACACATTGCCTCATTCATTCAACATTCTGGAGAGTTCGCTAACCAACTCCAACCAAAAATTGCAGAGGCCTATGAAGCTAAAATTATTCAGCTCAGGTCCAACAAGCTTCCAAAATGGCTTGTCACTCTTGAAAACTTATTCGATTGTCAAGAGGAAGTTTGTAGCGGACAAAAGCGATTATGCAGATCTTCAGGTTGGTGATGGAAGGAAGCTTAAGGTTGGGAAAGATGTCCCACAACATGATAAATAATGGCTCATACATTTTTTTGAAATATATGGAGGAGTAGTAGCCTAGTCATATGATGGCCTCAAGGGATATGATCCCAAAATCATCTAGCATACTATAGAGTTGACGAAAGGTGCAAAACCTATCTACCAAAAGTAGAGGCCAATGAATCTAAAAATTGAGGCATTGATGGTATAAGAATTGACAAAGCTGATTCACTCTTGAATTATCTTCTCGATTAAGCATAGCACATGGGTGTATAACCTAGTTCCTATCCAAAAGAAGAATGGAGACATCCGCCTATGTGTTGACTTTTGGGATCTGAACAAAGCATCCATGAAGGACCAATACCCCTTGCCTTCCATGGAGTCTATCTTGCAAATGGTGGTTGGCTCAGACATGGTCTCTCTATTGGATGAATTCTTCGATTACAACTAGATCCAGGTCAAAGAGGAGGACCAACACAAAACAACATTCACTACCAAGTGGGGAATGTTTTCCTCTACAAAAAATCCCTTCAGCCTCTCAAATGCAAGAGCTACCTTCCAACGAGCAATAGATATTTCCTTTATAGATTTTTGATCAATAAGATCATTTTAATCTACTTGGATAATCTTACCATGTTCTCTAAGTCAAAGGATGATCATTTTGATCATCTTGAAATGGTTTTTGAGAAATACCAGGAGTTTGAGATTTCCCTAAACCTAGAAAAATATATCTTCAGAGTACCTCAAGGTAAATTTTTGGGACATGTAGTGTCCAAAGATGGTTTTTCTATTGATCCAGATCGAGTGAAGGTCATCAAGGAACTTCCTCTTCCAGTGAACAAAAAGGGAGTTCAATCCTTTCTAGGAAAGGTGAATTTTGTAAGCAAATTCATTTATGATTTTGCAAGGTTAATTAGACCTATCACCCTGATGCTAAAAAAGAAGAAATTATTCAAATGGACTAAAGAAGATAGGGAATCATTTGAAAAGGTTAAGGAGGCTATTTATTTAGCCCTTGTTTTGGTAAATCCAGACCTATCAAAGGACTTTATAATGTATGTGTTTAGTAGAAAATCTAGCATTGCTATTGTTTTGACACAAAAGGATGATGAAGGAAATGGAGAACATCTGATGACCTTCCACTCCCAGACCTTAAAGGAATATGAGACAAACTATATCTTCGTTGAAAGGAAAGAATTCACCATTTTTAAGGGGCTCGAGAAGTTTCAACATCTCATATCTTGCAACAAGGTTGTGGTATATGTTGCACATTCTAGTGTGCGTGAGTACATTATGGAAGGAGAAATCACATTAAAAAGGGCCAAATAGATAACTAAGATCCTAGAATATGACATTGAGGTCAAGCCCACCAAGACTATGCAAGGAAGAGGATTGTGCAAGTGTCTAATGCGTGATGAAAAAGTGCTAGCTGAGGAGGAACAACCCGAGCTTGTCCTAATGAAAAAACCTTAATTTGAAGGCTACTGGATAGCAGATAGAACAAGATTCATATAGACTGAGAAATATCCGGCAAGCCTTACATCTCATAAGAAAATATTCTATAGGTTGTAGAACAACTGATATGAACTCATTGAGGAGATCCTTTCCAAAAGAAACTTCAACGATATTCTTCTGCGGTGTATCACCTTTAAGCAGGCGAAGAAAATCCTAGACGTATTTCACATCAATCTAACGGGCATAAATTTATCTACAAAGACCACCACCATCAAAATTATGTGTGTTGGGTATTTCTAGCCTACTATTTTTAACAACTCACATTCTCTGGTTAAATGATGCAAAGAATGCCAATTCTTCACAAGGAGGAAGAACTTGCCAATGCCTCTAAATATGATAGTGGTTGAAGAACCCTTTGCATAGTGGGGATTATATTTCATCGGGATGATTAATCCCACCTCCAATGCGAGACATAAATGGATCCTCATGGCCATATATTATTTCACCAGATGGACTGAGGCCATGCCCTTGAAGAATGTGACAAAGGCAAAGATTGTGAATTTCCTCAAGGAACTGGTAATGAGGTGATGGCACTCTCAAATTTTGCAAATTTGAGATGCCTATTTTGGAAATTTTGTTTCTGCACTTTCTGAAGTGCACCTAACAATCAGTCTTGACTGATCCACTTTGGAGGCTTTTAATTTAAAGCCTGTTGATTGTCATGCAAAACCCATTTGCAGACATATTCAGTTGACCTATGTGAGCAAGCATATCAAATTTGAGCTTCTCACGATGAGTTATGACAATGTTTCGAAAAGTGAAGTTGGAAGGTTTTTGCACTGTCCTGTTGTTTGCAGATGTTCAGTTCTACAAAGTTGCTTCCTGTTTGAGCTTGGTTCTTGCAACCAGTTCACTGTCATGTTAGAACGAATGTTGTTCCATATTCCCCATATCAACATGATCCCGGGTGTCAGTTTTCAGAACTTCATGATCTGATTTGCTATTTTTAGCAAATCGAAACGAAATGCAGTTTGTTCTGTTTTGCTGCTGCTTTCCTGACAGCCTTTCTGAGTGGTCAATTTTGATCGTTAATATCTTTCGATCAGTGATGTTTCAAAGTAATTCCTTTTGCACACGTGCTCAAGGTATCTTAATGTTCCACTGTGTCTGATGGTAGCTCGTCAGGGGTTGATTTGTTACATTTACAAATTAGCAGTCAGGTGTGTTCTAATCGATGCAGAACAACTATTGTTTCAGAAAAGTTTAATTGGGCAACTTTGCCGATTAATATCTAGTTCCTCATGATTGATTTCTCTGATTCATCTTTTGCATTATACTGATGGACTAAGTGACTATGTTCTTACAAGTTTTTATGGTCTCTCAAGGTCGTTTTCCCAATTTTCAAGATCGATTCTTGAGGCAACCTAGCCTATTTTACACTTTTTCCAAATGGGACAAAAAAATTTTCTGATGAAGAACCAGTTCGTTTTTCAACTTCTGAAGAATTCAAAAGGCAGTATCAGACCATTTGAGGGTAAAACTTGTTTGAAAACAAAAAAAAATTTAAGTCGGGCCACGCGGGGGCCCGACATGCTTTGCATTGTTGTGGCATTCTTCAAATGGAATATTGTAGTCAAGATTGTGAGAATAGTAATGTTGGAGAATTGCTTGTTCAGTATTTCCTAAGGACAATAATATCAATCGGGAGCAATCAGGAGCAAGGTAAAATGCATCCATTAAGGCATTGAGCCTTGAGAAGACTCGTGTAGCCACCAATGGAAATCCTATGCCAGCATGGAGGAGGTCTGTGAGTTGATTCAATAAATGTCTTAGTAGTTGCAATGTACTTCAAAAGAGATGCAAATCATTTATGATTGGGCGCCAATTTAAATCATTAACATCTGAACTTGCCCACTAGAATCCTAGCTTATACATTTGGCAACTCTCAGACTTCTTCTTTCTGTCACAAATTACCTATTGTTTTTAGGAAGCATTACAGTTCTCCATAGCAATGATCAAGTAGAAAAAAATGGCCTAAGATACTTGCCAGCATAAAATGGAATAGGGGAGACCAACAGGTGCAAAAAACATATTTATTGATGAGATCTTATGAACTCTCAAGGCACAAAGTGGACTGTAATTGAGTCCTCAATGAAACTTTTAAACAAATGCAAATAGCAAGAGTGGAGATCACGGACTGGGATGCCCGTAACCAATGGAGAGTGTGAGGTGTGGGAAATGAAGGTATGAGGAGACTGCACAATAGAGAATGGAGGCCTGCGCGGGTGTGTGTAATAGAGAGAGGCTCGACCCAAGCAAGTGAAGGGGACCACATATAGCCCGTAGGAAAGGAAGGCAAAGGGATGACCGATGGAAGTGTTGAGAGGTCCACACCAGTCAGCAAAGGGAGTATGAACAAGACCAGAGAAGACACATTCTAGGCGAGTAGCAACAGGGGCACAGTTTGGAGAAGGCTCACGTACCCAGTGGTAGGGTCCGCATACCAACAATGAAGAGGATAGCACGGGAAAACCCACGCCAAGCTTACACACCATGGAGAATGGAGAAACCTACGTGTGGAGTGGGAAGACCAATGCAGAAGGCCTGCGCACACCACATAGAGTGAGGGTGCAGCCTGAATTTGTGAAGAAGCTTGCAGCCAGTAGGGAAGGCCCGTGCTGGAAAAATAGAGCAAACTGAGTGACCAAACAAGGAACTAGCACCAATGCATGGAGGAGGAGCTCACACAGAATGGAGGAATGGTGGGAGCCCATGGGAAGAATGTGAGAGATGCACACCAGGTGAAGGTTGTGAAGATGGCTCATGCGGCCTGCATGTGGGACACCCACACCAGAGAACACAAAAATGAGATTTAGGGCATTCTCGCAGACCTCGCGAGAATGCCAATAACGTGACCGAAATGTCCGTGGGGTATGCGATCATTGGAAGAGCCCAAAATTAAAATTTAAAATTTTAATAATTGCATAGCATTGTTTAAAATTGAGGTGGGCCCCGTAAATTTTTGAAAGGAGCAATTTTAATCTTTGCTCACACACCTCGCAAATTTATTAGTGACATTTGCAAAAGTTGTGTGAGGTTTGCGATGAGAGGAGCCCAAAATTAAAATTTTAAATTTTTATTTTTGCATAGTTTAAAAAAAACGACGGTGGGTCTCGAGAGAAATGTAAAAGGGGATAGTTTAAATTGAATTGTTTACTCCATAGTTTATCAGGTAAAAATAACATTCATGGGAAAATGATTTTATTAATCATTTTATGCTACATAGGGTGAATAATTTTATTCACTGATAAAATGGTGAATTTTATTTTACTTAGGGGGGGTAAGTGTTTTAAAATAGAAAATTTAAAACATTGAGTAATGGTAAAATATTTAAGATATCCAGTGTGTTTTAAATGATAAAACATTGGGAGTATAAATGCCCAATGATTAAATTTTAAATATGGAGAACTTATAAAGTGAATTTATTCACTTTGGAGGCAAAATTTCAATATTTTCCAAAGTATTGCTGCAGCAAATAAAGAACAGAAAATAAAAGCAATATGTGCACGGGAGATATTTTGAGCAGTTGGATGAAATAAGAGGAATCTCCACATGGGCAGATTTTCTGTTGTTGGGCAATCATGAGTAAATGCTATTGGAGAATAGTTTGTTGTTGCAGAGGAAGGAGTGGAGAAGTTATTTTGCAGACTTGTTGATCAATGGTGAATGAAGATTCTAGATGGAAATTGCTGATTAAATTTGGGGCTTCTTCTATATATTCTATCATTTTCTCATTGTAAAGGGTTCTGGGATTAGAGTTCTAAAATCAGTTCTGAGTTCAGTTCTGAGAAGGCTCTAAGTTTTGTATTGAATTGTGTAGATAGTAATTGGTATTTTCTGAGTCAATGTTTGAGTCTGTAAGCTACATTTTCATGAATTCAAGACTGAATATAGCTAGTTTATGCTTTTAATATCATGAAGTGCATCCACTTTCATGAATGTCATTAGATTGTCTCCATATTTGTACACTTTCAGTCATGTAAATTCAACAATACAAAGTGTCTTTGAATTTATCTTCTCAAGTTTTATGAGATTGTTTTGTCTGTTCACTGTTCTGTTTCAAAGAAATGGTTAGAATACTTTGAGCAGGTGATTGTGATTTTAGGTTTGCAGATGGGATTAAATAATGAGAATCTGATTGATATCAAGAGGGATTGTTAGTGTAAGACACTAACAGTTGATGGAAAGTATCAACAAGTTTAATCCACTGGTTGAAGATTGTTTGTTGGAGAGTTTATTTTATGTGTTTGACTCCATGACCCAGAAGAGGCACTGATCTTCTTATGCAGTTGTTCAAGACTATATTGTCAATCATGTCATCTAAAACACACCTATTTTTGACCAAGATGCTACCCTTGAACATGAAGTCCAAAATGATCCTCTCATCGACCTTTATGCCATTCATGACCAAACATTTGAAGATGATCGCATCCAAAAACAAAACACTTCCATTTCCCAAAATGAGACACTTGCCTCCTTTGGACACATAGATAATCAAATGAATGATATGGATATCAAAGGAGATTATAAATATTAATTGCAAAATCATTTTAATCTTACTGTGTTATTGTATGTCCTACTTTCCAATGGCTAAGAGAGGATTGAGTTGCTAAGAATTTAGCCAAATTTAAGGTATTTAATGCTTCCCTTAGTGTGTATGCATTGGGAATTATCTGCTATAAAAAGCAATGCCAGTGTGTATGGTTGAATTCAGTTTTAAGCATTGTTTAGGTTTACCCACCTTGGTCCTGCATAGCCAGAAGTGTAGGAGATGTCAATCTTTGACTGAATCTTGTCAGTTGGCCACTAGTCTTTGTTGTTCTTCAATATAGAGGTTTGCTACCTCTTAGAGAGTTTCAAAGTCTAGCTGGGTTGCTATTTTAAACACCAACACGAGGTTCAACCCGCCAAAGATCATTATCTTTGTCAATGTGAAGGCCTTCCTGGGTTTAAAGTTATGCCAATTTTCACTTAAGCATGACATATTCCTAAAGGCATCTTTGAATTATTACCTACGGGGAAATGGTCTAGCCGAGTCTACTAATAAAAAAATAGTCTGAATCATTAAAAGAATCGGGTTAGAGCATCAAAAGGAGTGGCATCAAAACTTCAAAGTAGTGCTCTGGGAAAATTGAATGACACCCAAGCAAGTCTTGAAGACTTCTCCATATGAGCTGGTATATGGGAAGGAAGTGCTACTGCCTATATCTATGGAAATTCCCCAATTGCAGTTGATTAAGTCTCTAGAGGTAGAAAAAAATAGGGCCATGAGGTCTGATTGGCTAAGCTATTGAAGGTGCAAGAGAAAATAGGAAAATATTTGATGGCCATGTACAACTGCTAACAGGTATTTAAGAGGTGGTTTGACAAGACAGCCTCTGACCAGGGTCTTAAGCACGAAGAATTAGTGCTAAAATTCAACGAGAGAGCTAGAAAGCCCGACCAACACGAAAAATTTGATAGTTTGTGAGAAGGCCCTTTCTATATTATTCAATGCAAGCAAGATAATGCATTTGAATTAGAAAATATGGAAAAAGAAAAATTAGGAATTCTAGTCAACAAAATTCACCTCAATTTATTCAATTAGCTTCGTTAATCTTTTTACCTATGTAAATATGTAAGTATGTAAATATTTTCATTTATTTTTTTTGGATTGGGCTTTGGTATGGAACCCATGATACCAGAAACAAAGAATGTAAAAGAGACATAAAATTGATAAAAAGAGCTTTATATTCATTATACGATAAATATATATGCTTTGAGATATTACAATTCAAAATGGTTCTCTTGCCGACATTTTTCAAGTATATGTATTCAAAAACCTTCTGAGGCATATATACAAAAGGGAAGGAAAAGGAGTTTATTCTTCAACCAGGGCAGCATCACCACCAATAGTAGTAGGTGCATCAGGAATTTCATCTAGACCAACATCAGGAGAAACAATAGCAGTAAGAGCATCCATCACAACAATGGCAATTGGAGGAAACACCAAGTTTCTAAAGTCAATGTACCACTCCATGTCATACAAGAGAACTATATTGTAGAATTTCAATAGGAAGTTGTGAGCATGAGGAAAAATATGCTCAAGAATGGCACCCAGGTCACCACTGCATCTTATTCAATATGTCGATGGAGATCAGTTGCTCTGGGGAGACCATGGCCATACACCACATTCGTCATGAATTTTCCAAAGCATTTGAGGTAGTTCTTTGGGAATATCTCCTTGACGAGTCTCAGTATCATCAACTTTAGTGTCTAAATGTCAAGCAAAGATGCAACAAAATGAGAGAAAATGCCAATATTAACTCTATACTTGTCCTCATACTCTATGAAATCCCACCCTAGTACCCATTTGATCACAATTATTGCCAGATAATGCTTATTCTTGGTCATACACTTTAAATGTCTATTATAAATCTCCCCTATAAAATCTACATGTGAATTATTACTAGTGAACCTAATAGGAGTATCCATTGCCTTTTTCAAAAAACCCAATATAATTTTTGATAATATCCTTAGGTATATTTATAGACCTATCCAGGTACATGTGTGTAATAAGAATGATGACAATCAAGAGAAAACTCAAGAAATCCCCTTGGGTTGCAAACTTGAAAATCCCACCAAGTTGCGATTGATATGTATGAATTGCTACGTGCAAGTTAAGAAGAGGTAATTAATCAGCTTAAACTGGTGGTAGGTCCAGGTGATGGTTTGCATGACCAAGTGCTAGATGTCACACTATGGACATTTTTTTAGTCTTCAAGGATGAACTCAAATCTTTTTGAGTAATTATTATGTCCCTTTCTTAATCACTCTTTTCAAGTTATTAAGTGCAAAAGCATGCTAAAAAAATCATATCTCTTCAATTTGTGGCTCAATTTCCCAAGGGATGGTACCATAGGGCATGATGATTAATTTTAATCATGAATTATTTTATTTTCAAGGGAGTGATAATTCATTTTGTAGGCATCGAAAGAGTTTATAGTACATGCCAAATTTACTATAGAAAGATAATCATTGTCTACAACTCCAAGACGAGAACGGTAAGTGTTGCATACAAAAAAATATCACTAAAGACTTTTGAATAGGTAGTTCAATGTGATGAATTATGAGTACATAGTTTTTTGGGAAGAACCTAAGTGAGTTGCAAAAGTTTGACCGTCACAAAAATCCACAGAGTCCTGAAATCGCCTAGAATCTTCAAATGGAAGCACAAGGAGAGGTGGTCCAAAGCTTGATGGATGCCATGTTGGTAGTGCCAATGGACAATATTTTTTATGTCATCTCTTATGCCTCGCCATGATTCCCTAGAAATCCAAAGTGGCCTCACACACGCGTTGTAGAAAAGAAGCCTAATTAAAGGGACAAGACCCTGATAATGGAGGAATGGGATAACATTCATGACCCTATCCTCAAAAATAACCCTAAGAATATTAGGGAAGAAACCTACAAGGGATGAAAAAGACTAGTAGCTAGGATTATTTTGCACAAAAGTTGTGGTTCTGCAGTCTCCCACAGTATATGGTCCCCTTGGTACACTACTGCCCCAGAACTTGTTCACGAGTGTGCGCAACGTTTCAACCCAGATATTGGTGCCATCAAAGGTTGGGAATTGAAGATTGTGATCAATGTGGATGTTATTAGGAAAATGATGCATTCCTATTGGAAGGAGCTCCAAAGTAGAGGGCATTGAGATGTTCACTATAGAGAACACGAATTTTTTTTGGAGGACCAAAAAATATGCTTTGGAATTTTATAACCAAGAAATAAAAAGGTCCAAAGAAGATGCAAAAAAGCCACCATAGTTTCTGATTATGCACAATTTTTTCAACATGGACTTTCAAGACGCCTTCTCTATGATGGATTTTATTTGCGGCATAGATAGTGATCAATATGCTGAGGAGTTTCAAATGGGTGTGGGTTTTCAATTGAGAAGACACCACTCTCTATTCTGGTATGACTTCATTGAGGTCATTATTTGGGAGATGCTGAACCAATTCAAAGAATACAAGACACATTGTAAGTTTAGGTTTTCATCTCTCCTTGCTCACATGTTTTTACACTAGAACCCTGATTTCTTTAGAAACCATATGGGTTTGGTTATATTTGATGAAAATGGGATAAGAAAGCCAATTTCTATGTGGACTCCTCTCCTTTCCATGAACCATGATTACTATGCATTCTTTGAATTTTTCCTGACTTCAATTTTGTGAGATTTTAGTAAGGTGGGTGGGGGTTATCATCTTTCTACTGAGAAAATATGATGGATGCACTATTTTACTCCTCCTTGCGATTGGTTCTTGGGAGAGGATTTCTAATTTATCAGGTTGCATGGTTTCACCGAGGAACCATTTTAGCTCCTGGTATGTGTCACAGATCGGGTGTTGGCCCTTGAGGTATTTTGGCAATTTGTGATTATTGACACTAGCTTTTGTAGATGAAAAAAGTAGAATTTTTTTTTTAGATGCCTTTTGAGCTTTGGCCTAGTGATAATGTTAAAGAAGAAAACCTATGGTTTTCTAGAGGAAAATCTAGATCATCTGGGGCTAGTGTTATTTTTTGACAAATGGGATTATAATCCCGATAATGACTTGGTAGAATTGAATGTTAAATTGACTCACAACTCCCGGCCTTATTGGGAGGCTCGGTGGAATCCATAGTCAGGAGACTGAGATGATCTAATTGTGGACCTGGTCTTTTTTCCTATTGATGATAAAAGGATTCCATGGCTCTCTTTCTATTTTCCTTTGGCCAAGTCCAATGAAAAATGTAGAATGGGGTCTACCCTTCGGAATTGATTGGTCAAACACTGGCAGTGGAGTGAGGAAAATATTGGACAATTCTGGATTTATCATTAGGAGACCTAATGCCTCAATGCAATTTTTGAGGAGGATGACATGGTGTTGGTGTTTAAAAATGCAACCCAGCTAGGATTTGCAATTCCCTAAGAGGTAGCCAACCTCCATTATAAAGAACCACAAAGCCTAGTGGCCAACTAACAAGAAATGGAATGGATACACATTTCCCCTGCACTTCAGGCTCTGTAAGACCTAGGGGGGTAACCCTTTAGCAACATCAAACAATCTAGACACACAAGTCATAGGATATTGCTTAACAGATGATGTTCTCACAAAAACATGCTGAGAAACCTAAAATATCACTTAACATTGGCAAGATATTGAATGAATTTCATCAATCAACAAGGAGAACATGACAGACACAACTGTCCAAACAATAGGAACAAGAATGATTTTACATTTAAAATTGTTTTTGAGATGCATTAAGCTGCAAGATAAATCAGTGCCAATTCTGGGCCATGGAGTCAAATACAAAAGACAAATTTATCAACAAATGGCATTCAACTAGTGGATTTAAAATTGTTGATGCTTTGCATCAACTGTTATTGCCTTACACCAAAAATCTCACTCCTATTATCCATCAAATTCTCCTTATCAAATCCAACCTGCACACTTAAAATCACTATTATCTGCTCAAAGTATTTAACCATTTCTTTGAAATAGACCCATAAACAAATAACACAATCTCATAAAATTTGAGATAATAAACTCAAAATACTTTGTGTTATTGAATTCATATTATTTAACTATACAAGTATGGAGACAAATTGAAGATATTCATGAAAATGCAAACACATTTCATGATTTATTTGCACAAACTGGTTGTATTTTCTCATAAAATCAGAAATTACATCTTCTAGACTCAAAATAACTGAGTTAACAAACCTCTATCTACCCAGCCCAATACAAAAACTCAGAACCCTATACAATGAGAAGAGAAGAGAAGATCTAGAAGAATGGAAGCAACCCTAAAACTGATCTGAAAATGTCATTTGGAATCTTCATTCACCGTTGATCAACAAATCTGCAAAATATCTTCTCTACTCTCTTCCCTTTGCAGCAATAAACACATTCCTTCCAACTACTCATCATTGCTTAGCAACATAAATCAGCCAATGTGGAGAATCTCATTATTTCATCCAGCTGCTCAAAAAATCTCTTCCCGTGCAAATTTTGTTTCAGCCTTTTTACTCTTTATTTGTTGCAATTTATATATAAAACCAACTATTAAAGTTTCATAACTTTATTATTTGCTGCAGTTTAATTCCCAACACATACTTGTTTATAAAATGAATAAAATTCACTTTATACAAAGTATCACAACTCTCCCAACAAATAAAATATTTTGCAAAGTGAATACTTTATAAATTTATCCACATCTTGCATTTTACAATAAAATATGCCTGAAAAATAAACAATTTATCCGTGCCTCATTTAAATATTTCATATTTGAAATATTTTACATTTTACTTTCTCGGGAAAATTATTTTATCCCCAAATGCTTGATCATTTAAAAAGAAAACAGTGGGCCCACCTCCGTTTTTAACCATAAACCATGTAACTTTTGAAAAATTAAAAATATTGCTCCTCCTATGCATTCTCGCGCACCTTGCACTCCTTTTGGCAATGTCATCAAAATATGGCGAGGCTTGCGAGATCACCCTAATCTCGCGAGGTCAATGAGGTCCACGAGGTTGCATTCTCGCCAATCTCGCACCTTTTTTATGGCATCACCAATAATCCTGCAAGGTCAGCAAGGTTGCGAGGTTGCGAGGTTGCGAGGCTGCGAGGCTATGAGGTTGCGAGGTTGCGAGGTTGCGAGGCTGCGAGGTTGCGAGGTCTGCCCCAATCCCATGAGATTTGTGAGGTTTGCGAGGTCTGCGAGGTCGGTGTGGTCGGCCCAAATTTATGTTTTTCAACTTCTACAAAATGGTCAAAACAGGCCAGGTTGACCTAGGAATCAATTTGGGAAACCATTCAAACGACCTCCGGGAGACATGTCTGTCAAAAATTATCATGGGAAGCTAAAACTTGACATGCCTACTCACACATGTTTGCAAATGGGTTTTGCATGACAATCAACAGGCTTTAAATTATAATCATCCAAAGTGGGTCAGTCGAGACTGATTCATTAGGTGCGCTTGTGAAAGTGCAGAAGCAAAATTTTTAAAATAGGCATCTCTCAAATTTGAAAAATTTGAGAATGCCATCAGTGGCTCTGACTGGGGATGTATGCCCCCTATGGGCATAGCAAGATTCTAGATCTCTAGAGAGTAGACCAAGAGCTGATTCTGACAGGTACCCTCAAACTGCTCTCCCATGCAACTTCATTTTTTCAATTTCATCTGATGACCCCAGGCCACCAAATGAAAAAATGGGGATCAACACTTACCTCTATCAAATATAATTATGTAGAAAGAGGTGATCCTCCTCAATCTATTCTTTCCTTTGTGAAACCACAACAATATAGGTGACCTTCTTCTTACAAGTTGGAAAATATGGTGACCACTTAAATTTATTTGATTACAAACACTGCCACTGACATTTCTCACCACTCTTCTAAGCATACCACTGCCAATACAATCTCTCTCAGTCTTCATTGCATAATTAGCCACCAACTGCAAAATTTCATCATCACATGACACATGTGTGTTATATTCATCATATGTAATATGCTCAGATTGAAAATAACATTTCCTGTTATTCATCTCATTATCATATTCTATAAAAACACTTTCCAGCTGAACTGAAAACTAAAAAAGTTCAAACTCCTCCAAGTAGCTGACACCAGGGTGTTCAACCTTACCTACAACATCTATTTCAAATATAAAATAGTCATAAGAGGTTCCCTCAAGGAGTTCATCAAATTGTTCATTTCCTTGCTCGATACCAAATTCCAACCATGTGTGAAATGTATCATTGGAACCCTCAACAAAGAGTGGGTTATTCCTCCACCAATAGGTTTCATCATTTCTCATCTCTAGTGAATATGGAGGCTCATCAAAAAATGGATTCTCCATTATATTTATTTCTGACATAAAAGTCTCGGCCTCCTCAGCATGAATGTCCAAATCCTTCAAGTCATCATTGCACTCAAACTTGCTGCAATCACTAGAAGAGTAGGTAGACATATCTTCAAATTCATTCCCATCCTCAGATTGTTCAATACACACATTTAAAATTTCTGCCATATCCACATAATCTGGGAGTGAAACCATGTCCTCCACATCCTGCATAATAACATCATCCTCATCTGATGTAATACATTTCAAGCTTACTTCATTCAAGCTAGTATGACCAACATAAGAAAAATCAGTATGATTTTCAACCTTGGTAATATTGTAATCAGGATTATACGATTCTAACACATTGAATGATGAATTCATTACCTCACCATCACTCTTATTTTCAAACAAATTACCAAATTCATCATAACCATAGGACTGCAAATGGACCCTCTCTATAATCTCATAACTAGAACAACTAGTAGTTTCATTACATGGTGTGATATGCCAGGCATCTGAAACTGTTTCCATCTTTGTTTCACATAAATAGTCATGAGCAGCAAAAATATAATCAGGTTCATTACCTTCTTCATCATTATAAGGGCATTCATCAGTAGAAGAGTAATCAATTTGACCTTCATCAGTATCCCCATCACAAGATGACTTATCACTACACAAACCATGCCTAGATTCCTCAGAGTAGGTTCTTGAACTTTCATCTTCAATGTCTTGTTCACTAACCTGAAAAGGAATGTCATCAACATTTGTATCATCTTCACAAACCAAAATAGGACATGGAAAGATGTCTTGTACCTCTTTCATTTCTTCATCACATAGGATATTGCAAGAAATTTTTTCATGCATATTCATTTGTTCATCATACCATGTATCTTCCTCTTCATTACTATTGCAAGGATCTGCACATGTCCTAATTGTAAACTGATTGCAGTTAGTGTCCTCATTCATACAACAAACATCTTCATTTTGAGACACTATATTTTGTGCATATTGTAAACTAATTACAGTTATTGGAGTAGCAACATCATTACCCTCTTGACAAGAACTTTTATTAACTGCTCCATGAGTTCTATTTTCCTAAGGTGTGTTAGGATGATCAACACTCAGAGCCCTATGTCCTTTCAGAATTGAGTATCTCAAATTTTTCTCAATGTCTATAGCCATCTGATATGCTTGGAACAGGGTTGTAGGCTCTTTGTCCCTCAATAGATAACTCATCTTTTTGTCAAATTCTTCCAGGTATACGACCAAGCATTCAACATCATTTGGCCTTATTTTCTCTAGGGTCTCTCTAATAATCATTGAAAACTTGATATTAAAAGATGGGACTAACTCATCTTTCTCTTTCTCCATGTTCATGAACTTTTTCCTTATCAGAATAGGGTTAATCCTTTCTCCAAACTGTTCCATGAACACTGCTTTGAGCTCTTCCCATGAGTGAATGAAAGAGGCTGGTAAATAAGAGAACCATTCTCTTGCATCTCCTCTCAAGGACTAAACAAATAATCTCATGATCACATCTTCGTGATCAATCTCATAATCATCTATCAAATTTATAAACTCTTGGAGATGTTTGTTTGCTGATTCTGACTTATCACCAATGAACCTTGGTAACTTATTTCTGGCTTGAGCTGGAATGTCATTTGGGTAACCACTAAGGTCACTGAAATTAATAGCTTTATACCTTCTAGTGCTAAAACCCTTTTTACAATCCGGCTGGGACTAATCACGAACCACAGTTCCATCTGGAACTATGCCATGGTGCATGTATTGAGGCATCTTGAATTGCCTTTTTTCAAATTTTACATATCAACTCTACAATTGATCATTCATTTTCCCTATTTCTACCTTTCACAAAAATATTATAATACCATAACGCATGATTCAAATGCATTTACACATAATATCCATTTAGTGGGAAAATTTAAAACAAACATACTTCTCCAACAAAGCACATAGGCTGCAAATTACAACTCAGAAGTATGCAAACTAAATATTACTGTTCCTTCCCTGTTTTAGTGCTAATCACTCAATAGGGAACCAAATTTTTGTCTAAGATATTCAAGTATGGTTTTCATACAGAAATTTCTTGAAAACCAAGAATGCAAAAATACCTGGAAACTTTTCAGTTGCTGCAAATTGTCTTCCTTACTGGTAATATTTGTAGATTTGGAACTTTCTTTAAATTTTAACAGGTTCAATCAATAGAGTCACCACCTCTTTTCATAGAGGATTGAACTTCAAGCAGTATGAAGTTCTTTTACATGAAAAATTCTTTCTGAGTTCCTTTCCACCAACAAAGCACCACAGATTACAAAACTGCTCAGGTTCACTACAACACTTTCTTCTCCAGGGTTAAAATCCTTCTTCTCTTGAACAAATTTTTAGAATGACAAATAATAGTATGACTCTATAACCATCTGCATATAGAGATTCAGAACCTTCCCTAGCAGATTCGCCATTCTGTTGGTGACTCGGATGGGAAAATAATTCAATAATTTTTAACCTCTGGTTACAGAAACAATTCAAAACTTTAATGAATATATAACAGCATCGTCTGCAACCAAAACTTCTGAGTTCATCCCCAACAAAGTCACCATTCTGTTGGTGTTTAAAAATGCAACCTAGCTAGGATTTGCAATTCCCTAAGAGGTAGCCAACCTCCATTATAAAGAACCACAAAGCCTAGTGGCCAACTGACAGGAAATGGAATGGATACACAAATCCCCTGCACTTCAGGCTCTGTAAGACCTAGGGGGGTAACCCTTTAGCAACATCAAACAATTTAGACACACAAGTAATAGGATATTGCTTAACAGATGATGTTCTCACAGAAATATGTTGAGAAACCTAAAATATCACTTAACATTGGCAAGATATTGAATGAATTTCATCAATCAGCAAGGAGAACATGATAGACACAACTGTCCAAACAATAGGAACAAGAATGATTTTACATTTAAAATTGTTTCTGAGATGCATTAAGGTGCAAGATAAATTAGTGCCAATTCTGGGCCATGGAGTCAAATACAAAAGACAAATTTATCAACAAATGGCATTCAACTAGTGGATTTAAAATTGTTGATGCTTTGCATCAACTGTTAGTGCCTTACACCAACAATCCCACTCCTATTATCCATCAAATTCTCCTTATCAAATCCAACCTGCACACTTAAAATCACTATTATCTGCTCAAATTATTTAACCATTTCTTTGAAATAGACCCATAAACAAATAACACAATCTCATAAAATTTGAGATGATAAACTCAAAATACTTTGTATTATTGTATTCATATGATTTAACTGTACATGTATGGAGACAAATTGAAGATATTCATGAAAATGCAAACACATTTCATGATTTATTTGTACAAACTGGTTGTATTTGCTCATAAATTCAGAAATTACAGCTTCTAGACTCAAAATAACCCAGAGTTAATAAACCTCTATCTACCCAACCCAATACAGAAACTCAGAACCCTTTACAATGAGAAGAGAAGAGAAGATATAGAAGAATGGAAGCAGCCCTAAAACTGATCCGAAAATGCCATCTGGAATCTTCATTCACCATTGATCAACAAATCTGCAAAATATCTTCTCCACTCTCTTCCCTTTGTAGCAACAAACACATTCCTTCCAACTGCTCATCATTGCTCAACAAAAAATCATCCCATGTGGAGAATCTCATTATTTCATCCAGCTGCTCAAAAAATCTCTTCCCGTGCAAATTTTGTTTCAGCCTTTTTACTCTTTATTTGTTGCAGTTTATATTTAAAACCAACTATTAAAGTTTCATAACTTTATTATTTGCTGCAATTTAATTCCCAACACATGTTTATAAAATGAATAAAATTCACTTTATACAAAGTCTCACAACTCTCGCAACAAATAAAATATTTTGCAAAGTGAATACTTACTTTATAAATTTATCCCCATCTTGCATTTTACAATAAAATATGTCTGGCAAATAAACAATTTATCTATGCCTCATTTAAATATTTCATATTTGAAATATTTTACATTTTACTTTCTCGGGAAAATTATTTTACCCCCAAATGCTTGATCATTTAAAAAGAAAACAGTGGGCCCACCTCTGTTTTTAACCATAAACCATGTAACTTTTGAAAAATTAAAAATATTGCTCCTCCCGTGCATTCTCGCGCACGTCGCACTCCTTTTGGCAATGCCATCAAAATCTGGTGAGGCCTGCAAGATCACCCTAATCTTGCGAGGTCAATGAGGTCTGCAAGGTCAGTGAGGTTGCATTCTCGCCAACCTCGCATCTTTTTTATGGCATCACCAATAATCCTACGAGGTCAGCGAGGCTGTGAGGTTGCGAGGTTTTCCCAAAACCTGTGAGGTCTATGAGGTCTGCGATGTCTACGAGGTCAGCGAGGTCGGCCCAAATTTATTTTTTGCAACTTCTGCAAAATGGTCAAAATAGGCCAGGTTGACCCAGGAATGAATCTGGGAAAGCATTCAAATGACCTCCGGGAGACATGTCTATCAAAACTTATCATGGGAAGCTTAAATTTAACATGCTTCCTCACATATGTCTACTGAGTATGTCTACAAATGGGTTTTGCACGAAAATCAATAGGCTTTAAATTATAAGCCTCCAAAGTGGGTCAGTCAGGACTGATTTGTTAGGTGCGCTTGTGAAAGTGCAGAAGCAAAATTTTTAAGATAGGCATCTCTCAAATTTGAAAAATTTGAGAGTGCCATCACATGGATAAAAAATTTGATGATCTTTGGAACCAGGCGCATGATGATACCAATGCAAGTGAATACGAGGATGTAGATCAAGAGGAGGTGATTGCACTAAGCAAGAGAAAAGAGGTGAAGAAGGACCAAATGTAGAGAATTGGGAAAGCAACAAAACAACTGGAAGAGCTCTACTAAACACACAAGTGACTCCATCTCATTTGAGGACCTCACTACAACATACATGGGTTGTGAAGAAACCTAGGGTAGCCTAGAAAACTTAGGAGTTCATAAGGGTGGATGATTCTCTACACGTGAAGAGGACACACACATATGTAGCTCCTAAATAAGGTTTACAAGAACTTACAAAGAGCCAAGGATCGGTCTCCATGGCAACTCAAGTATCTTTCTCTCCCTCTCTTCTCGCTTCACAATATTTTTCTTCCCCTACAACCTGTCGTCTTCCATCACCTCGAGTTTTGGCCTTTCCTTTTCTGCTTCTACTTCCATGGGAGGTTTCTCCCAATTCTCCCAAGCTGGACAAGAAACTTTTACTCCCCCACGATTTATTCCACCCTTTGTTGAAGCCCAATCTCAACCCACTATTACAAATCCTTTCACTCCCACCGCGTCGGCTCTGATTCAAATTCCTCAACATATGGTATCCTCTGCATCTCTGCTTCTGCCATGACGCTCTATGAGTCCCCTTGCTGCTTCCCAAATTGGACCCTGGCATAACATTCCCTTATTATCCACATTGATGGTCTCTCTTCCAAAGAAAAAATCCTCCCAGACCATAATGATTTCATTCCCTTTCACTCTTCCTCCTAGTGCACCTTTTTCTGGTGAATTTATTAGGTCACCAACATAATTAATTGATCAAGGTAACCAGACTAAGGTAACACGGGCTATCAGAGCCCATAAAGGAAAAGAGAAAGATGCAACAAAGCCAGTCGAGCCATGTGTGTAGACCCTTTTTAATGAAGTGCAGGGGTCATTGCAATTTGAAACCATGAATTTGAACACCATAAAACCACAACAAGAGATGAAAACTAAGGATTATACCATCCATGATGTGGAGATCGATCTACACATAACTTGACTGCAAGACAAGGTTGAGCTGATGGAGGAGACTCAAAGAGTGGTGACTACCAACTTTTTGAAGCATAGTCACCAACTAAAGGAGTAGGAGGAGGAGATAAAGAACATCAAAGAAAGAATGGAGATCCTACAGAAAAAGGAGAAGGTAAGGGATATTGAAATTGCATGCTTGTCTCAACAAGCGTTGGGGAAAAAGCCCAAAATTCAGGAGGAACTCGCAAGGTTATAGTCCCAGGATTCCAACTTGGTTATTAGATTGCAACAGAAAAACTAGGAGCTCTAAGGTTGGTTAATTTAGATGGAGTGGGAAATGTAGCAAAAATATGAGGAGCTCTAGGGCAAGTAGGCTCAGTTTGAAAAGGAAATCCGATAATTAAAGCTCTCTTTGGAAAAATAATCCATGACCCGAAGCCAGGCTGAAGAGTTATTGCAAAGAAAGGATGCTGAGTTGGAAACTCTACAGAAACAACTCTCTGCAACAAGAAAAAATATTGAAGAGCTAACATAATATGTCGAGTCGAAAGATTCAGTTTCATTAAAAACCTAGAGGTTACTTAGTTTAATGCAATTGGTCTCCCATTAATTGAGTTTCCCATAAGGCTATTTTCCTAGCAACTTTAGGCATCAAAATTTAACAAGGGCATGGATATTTGTGCCTATTGAGGTCTCTTTTATGAACTAATTTTAAATATAAAAAAAATGGTGCATTAGAAGTAACAATTTTAACACAAGTTCAAAATTTTATTATTTTTACAATAAGGTGAAATTCCAATAAATACCTTAAGAGATTTATTAAATATATTTCTAGAGCATCTCAAGGGTTGGGTAATCTTCTATCACCAATTTTTTTTTCTTAGTTTTCTTTGTTTTGAAGTATTTTAGAGTTCTACATGCATATTAATTTTGTTTTAGAAGTACATTATTACCACTTGGCTTGTTCTAATGGACATCATAGTTCTAAAATTTAGTAATATTTACCATAGGTTATTTTAATTGGACATCTTAATCCTACATGTAAGGAAGCTAAGGTAGTGAAACAACTTCCTATGCTAATCTCGAGAGGAGGGTTATGAAAAAAAATTGATATCTTTACAAAAATTATAGAAATTAAATAAAAATAAACATAAATAATATTCATACCACAACATTGTGATTTGTGTGGAGAAAACTCTTTCAAAATAAATATCTCACACTCCAAAATCTCCCCAATATATTTAAAAATCAAGATGATTCAATATATTTGCAAAGAAAGCTTTCCCAAAAGTATCACCAGTTAAAGATTTAGAGGTAACTCAATATTTATGATACTCTCACACACAATACAATATAGTTTATAAGCATAATTAAAAAAATAATCATAAGATTAGGGTTTCCTTCTAAGGGAAGCAAAAACATCATAATCTCTATTGCTTTTTGACTTAATAATGAATGGCCTAGAATTATAATGAAAAATTATATGAAATGTGGCTTTCAAGGGCGTTGTCCCCAAATTTCTACTAGGGTGAATGGTCCCTAGACAACCCAAATTTAGATTTGTACATCCTCAATAAATTTTATAAATTCTCTGGGTGATCCCACAATAATGAGTTCCACTTTTTGACCAAAGCAGGACAATGAAATTACTATTTTAACTACATCTTCACTTTTGACACCTACAATAGTTAAACCATTAAGAATTTGAAGATGATGTGAGCTAGTGGTTTGTGAGGATTTTTGTGTAGATTGTATATATATATATATGTGTGTGTGTGTGTGTGTGTGTAGATTATATATATAATATAGAAATAAATTGTGAATTTTTTTACATAATTTTTAATAACTTGACTTTTATAATATTTTTTTAAAAAATGACATTTATGTCGTAACACAACTTTTTTTCTAGAAAGGATAAATTATAATTTTTAAAATATAAATTTGTAACATCAATATCTAGTGCATAGATACTTTTCATTATTTTTTGTTGCATTTTTTTTATTAATTGTTTTTTGAAGTCAAAGTGATTATAATTTGGATATAGGTATATGTTGTAACACATAACTTGTATTGTATGTATCAAAATCCAATATTTTTACTAAAACAAGGACATGAATACCTAATGTCTAAATTTTTTTTTTTTTTTTTTCAGTATTTTACTATTTTTCATGTGTAGAACAAAGAACTTGATGTTTAGTGAAAAACCTATATTTAATAAAGAATAGAAAAATAAATATATAATAAAATTAAAATATATTAAAAACTATACTTGTTGGAAAGCTCATTTCAAGGATCGATCTTGAAAATTATCTTATCAATTTTATTGCATTTGAAGGTCCAAACCAAGGTTTTGAAACTAAAATTTCTAAACAAATTTGAGGTAGAGAGTGAAAGTGGCTAGCCAAGGACCTTTGTTCAAGGTCCTTCAAATGAAGGTACATTTTTTAAAGGTATTCAAGGATCTTTGTTTGAAGGTACATTGCTCCAAAAAAATAAAAATCCTTCGAATGAAGGTAATTTTAAAAAATAAAAAGGAACTTCATTTGAAGGTTTGTTGCACATATGGTTGTCATTGCACCAAAGATCGACCTATTAATGCTTGATACAACTGCCAGAGTTAATGAATCCATGTGAGGAATTTAATCCATCTCATGAACCCAAGCATTGTGTTGCACAACATGAGGAGACCAAGGGTTCACACCTTACAACAACCCCCCCCCCCAAACACAAGTGAGGGGTTCAAACCCATGACCCAGGCTCTGATACAACTTTTTGCACAAATGGTTGTTGTTGCACCAAAAGATCAACATGTTAATGCTCCATACAATTGCCAAAGTTAATGAATCCACAAGAGGCAGTTCAGCCATGTCACATACCTAAGCATCACTACACAACATAAGGAGACCAAGGGCACACACCTTGCAACAAGGTTTTTTTTTAGTCATTTTTTAGTATTTTCTATAAAAGGAATAAAAAGGGACCTATTGGTTCCCAAATTAGCAAATTATCAAACCCTAAAAGTATGCCAAGCTTTATGATTAGGTTTGACAAGTGATCTGGCCAATGAATAAAACTAACCAAGATGGTTGTGATTCCTCACTCTTTGGGCTCTACTACGCTTAGGTGAGTGTACCCTTATTCACCAATGAATGCTTGTCCTCTACGACTAATTGGCTATGATAAAGTAGATCGAAACCTTTTGCAAATTTTGAGAGTTTGTGTGATCAATGATTTTTTCAATTAAATCATATCCTCATGTGATCATAATTTTTTAAATTAATTCATCTTCTATCAATATATTTCATACTAGCATGTGGGTTTGAAATAGATAATGGAAATATAAAGCTAATTGCTACTCCTACTCTTACATTAGAAAACTAAGATGTATGAGAAATGTTTTATAAAATATTGTGTTGGGGTGGAGATGATCAGTTCCTTTCTTCCACTAGGTAACAAAGTCAAGATTTGGATGATTTGTGTATTTCTTTTGGTTACAACTCAATTTTTTTGGTACTTTTAAGTATTTATGAATTGCATATAAATGTGCTAGGAAGTTGATCAGGAAGCTCTTCTTATTAATCCAAATGAGCTTAATTCTTCCTTGAAGAAACCAATTGGACAAACCACATAAAACAATGAATTTTCTTTGATAAAATAAACATACACTTGATATATTTATTTACATAATAAGGAACATCAATTTAGAGACAATGAGATAAGGGTTGGTGTAGGATTGTGGGGGTCTAAACTAGGCCCTTAAGTGGAAATTAAAATTTAGAAAAACAAAGTTAAGAAACTTGACATAAAAAATTGAATAAGTTATTGTTGTAAGGGGAAATTAGAATCATACAAAATTCAATATAAATGAATCAAGAAAAATTATAATTCAAACATAGATTAAGATTCCATACCGATTACTCGTGAAATGAACAATATAAACATCGATGAAATCAATGAACTATATTGTTACCCATCTCATGTCGAAGTGTATTTGCATTTTATGTTGAATGTCAGGTTGTTGTCAATCCAAAGAATCCATTATGCATTGCAAAAGCTTCAATGCGAGTGATGTTAATATAAAATTATGAAGATAAATCATAACATGCTCAAGAGGTAACTTTGTAGTGCTTCGCTTATGTAAATTTTAGATGTTCTGTGTGAGGGTTGAAGGTTATTCTATAGATTTTACAATTCGAGATGAACGTGCAAGATTTTAAACAATGTTGAATCAAGATCAATGGTTGAAAGGTGTTGAGAGGAATTAGATTTCTCAGTTAGCTTTTGTGATCGAATCAATAAAAGATGTTAATTGATAAATTAGAGGAAATAGATTGCCTAATCTATGGAATGGAGGAAATCAAGTTGAGTATTTAGTGGGATTGAAAAATAGATGGATTATTTAGGAAATAGATGAATCATTTAACCAATTAGAGATCAATTAGTGGTCGTGATTTTCTCAATCACAAAAAGGGGTGAGGATAATTAATTAATTAAACCTTTTTAGTTGAATGTGCAAGTCATTTTTGAATTTTACAAATAAATTTATATTTATTTGTTTTGACCTTTTTGAATGATGTTGAATAATTAATTTAATTATTCATGTTTAGAAAGGGGAAAGTGATTTAATTAAACTATTAAGTATTAATAACTTAATTAATTCAGGAGAATAAGGTTTATTAGAGACACAATTAAATAATTGATGCTATTTAATTAATCAAGAGGAATATAGTTAGATTAGTACTTTATTAAATAAATGAAATTTATTTAATTAGTCCAAAATGATAAAATAGTCAATTAATTAAATAATTTTAAGATTATTTAATTAATAACTTAGGAAAATAGGGTTTTTGATGTAAATTATGTGAAATGCAGTGGTTTTAAATGATAATGATGTCGATGATGGAAAAAATTCATTTAGGGTGTGTGATATGTGTTAGGTCATTTTTACATGCCTATATTTTCTCCCTATTTGAAAAAAAGTATTGTTTTCTTTGTTTCAAATAATTTGATGTTTAAGATCATAATTGAAAAAAATTATATGCCCCACTATGCCCTGACGATCAATGAAAAGATAATATGATGTTGGGCTGCCCCCTCAAGAGATCGGCTAGAAAAAATAATTTTTGGGTTGGGCTTGTGACAAGGTTCAATTTTAGTTCATATGTGTAGAGGACGGAAAATAGGCTATAGGGCCTTCATTTATAGCTCAAATGTTCCCAGGAGCTCCGAATTTTGACCTAGGAGGGTTTAGAAGGTGAAAAATTAGGGTTTAGGATGGTTTAAATTGTAAATAAGGTTGAAATTAACCCTCATTTGCACTCCTTGATTTGAAAATTTCTTGCCTCTAGAGCTTTTAAGAGATATTATCATGCAAAAATAAATTCACAATGCCTCGAGTTTTGAGAGTTCCTTATAGGTTGAAGGAAGTCAAAGTATACTGATAGCTAGATGGTACATGGGCTTTGATATGTATGCTTTTAATTCACTTTTGTCCTTTTTTGTCTTTGTAATTAATGTTCGAACCCTTTCTATGCAATAGAGAAATTTTAGGGTTTTATCACTATTGAGCCATATTTTAGTGCTTTTGACCTTTTAGAAGTTCAATTTTGAAAAATTTAGGTTCTATTGCGGAATTTGAGTGCTATTAATAAATTTTGGTGCTTTTGAAAATTGTGAGTGCTTTTGATGAAATTTATTTCTATTGCAAAAGATACTCGCTATTGAGGAAAATTGGCACTATTTATTTTAGAAAGTTTTCTTTTGCTTCAAGCTACTAATTCATAATGTTTAGTTTTAGTATGAAGTTCTTGAGAACCTTGACGTTATGCATTTACTAGTTAGAAGCTATCCTTAAGCCATTATCTACGTGAGAGTGATGTCCTCGATTGATGGATAGGTTGACTAACTTTGATGATACCCAAAGATACTTCCTTGATTCCATGGGTTTACGTTATATCACTCACCTGTTGTTGTTGAGAGCCCATCGAGACATGATGACTATGTTGGTGTATAGGTGGCACTCTGAGACCTCTTTGTTTCATTTACCTACTGGAGAGCGCCCCATTACTTTAGAGGATGTTTTGAGGATTCTTAGGATCCCTATTCATGGTGATCTCATTAAGTATGATGTTCAACAAGGTACTTTAGTGATGTAGATACTGTTGGGTGTGGAGCAGCTGTAGGTCATTGATTCAAAGATTGATTTGTCATCTCTTTGTGATGGTGTCAATCCTATGGTTCCAATGTTAGCAGGTATCATTATGGGACCTTTGATTCCAAATAGGAGGGATTGGAGATTCCTTGTTGGATGGGGTATATTTATTGAGTAGATGATGGATGAGGCTATATTTTATGCTCGGGTTCAATGTGTGTTGGCCTATCTTTACAGAGATATGCTCGAGGCCATGTATAGAGTGGATAGTAGTATATCTATTGGAGCTAGTTTGCTACACTTTTGGGCTTGGGAGAGGATGACCATCACTTGAATAAAGGGTATGTGATATAGGGATGGACATGGTCCATATGCTTATCAGTACCATGACTATCTTCACTACATAGCCTAGCAAATTTTCCTACTAGAGGGCAATGTTCGATGATATTATAGATTTCACATTGTGACCATATAGGGATTGTGAGGCTTGGCCAGATGATTAGGATCAACCGGTCTATTGTAGACAGACATGATTTTTGACTGTGTACACTCAAATTTGGTTTGGAATATTAATTAAATACAAGTTAGAAAATTAATAATCTTGAATTTTTCTACTTATTAATAAACTGAATAATTTATTTATATAGTTCATTTTCTCTAATTTATTTCTATCCTAAATCATTTTCTTCATGTCTTAATTAAATGAAAAAATTTAATTAGTTTTTTTAATTTAATTAAGCTCCTCTCATTAAATTTTAATTTTAAATTTTTAATTTAAGTACATTTCTACTAACTTCTTCCCACCTTCCACCTCATCATGTGTCTCAAGAAATTAAATATTTCTAATATTTAATTTGGCATTTATCATAAAAAAATTCTAACTAATTTGAGACACTTGGACTTCATCTCCATTTTATTCCTCTCCACACCTGGCAGTTTATTCTTATGCAAGGAACAGTTGGAATCAAGAAACATTGAGAGGGGGGGTGAATCAGTGTTTTGAAAAATTTAACTTTATTAATCTAATCTTTAAACCCCTTACAACATATTTAAATTAAAATAAGGATGCAGGAACACAAAGAAATCAACCATAACAACATAACACAAGCATTTTTACATGGAAACCCTATAAAGGGAAAAACCACGGTGGAAGGCCAATCCATAGTTGAGTATACTCAAATATAAGTGTTTACAAGTGGGAATGCACATGCATTCAAACACACTACCTAGAGCTCACTGCTCAGATACAAAATGAAGACTCACTATCCTACAAAACATTCAGATTAAATCCATCTAAAGATTTGAACTAAGAGAATATCATCTACTAATACCTTATAGTTTCAGTTAAGCACATCAAATGAATTCTTGACCTTTTGTTTGATTCTTTTCTTCTGCTCTGTCTTCTTTAATTCACATCACCAATCCTCTTAAGCACATGTGAAACTATGCATAATCACTCTACAATATATTTGGATTTCACAACACACATCAACTTACTTTGCACATATATCCAAATGATATAAATGATCACTTATATATATCTACATCTAAATATTTAATCAACCACAATTTGGCTTCAATAAGACATAAAATATTTACAAACCATCGGCTCAATCCATAGATAATTTTCAATGCACACTAGCCAAAGTCATCCACAACATAGTGAGGACCCAAAAAATCATGTCCAAGCACAAAACACTTCAAACAATTTTTCCACGAAGATCCACAACATGCTATATTCACTTAGTCGACCTTTTTGCATTATTAAACAAAAAAAAATCAACTAGATCTTCTAAATTGCACACGAATCAATACGAGGCTCTATGATTCATGGATAGCATAGATAATACATCGAAAAAGCTTCCTTGATATCCACAACTCAAAATGAGAATAGAGAGCTACATATGAATTGAAAAACACAACTCTATCAGATGCTTTTTTCTAGCTTGATAGTTAATCACAAAACTTCAATTTGACTTCTGGTACAAGTGATTATCGAGGTGCGAACTAAATCACTGACTAGGGTTGCCATAAATGACAACACCAGATGAAATTTGCAGTGTCTCTTGCCAACAGTCTCCCCCATTTTTGTTGACGGGTAGAGGGAGTTCCTTGATCACTTTAACCCTTTCTAGATCGATGGAAACACCTTCCCTCGAGATGAAATAACCCTACAACTTCCCTTATGGGACCCCAAACACACATTTCTTTGGGTTCAAAGAAATCCTAAACTCTTGGCACTTTTGGAAGACAAGTTCGAGATGATCAAAATGATCTTCAACAGATTTAGAGAACACCGTCAAGTCATCTAGATAAATAAGAATGATCTTATGTATTAAATCACTGAAAGCAATGTCCATAGCTCATTGGAAAGTGGCTTCGACATTTTAAAGTTTGAAGGGAATTTTAGCATAAGTGTATTTTCCCCACTTGGTAGTAAATGTCATTTTGTGTTGATCCTCCTCTTTCACCTGAATCTGATTATAGCCGGATAAACCATCTAGCATTGAAAACATCTCAAAACAAACAACTATTTGCATAATTACCTCCATGGAAGGCAGAGGGCAGTGGTCCTTCAGGGATGCTCTATTCAGGTCTCAGAAGTCAACGCATAGTCGTATATCATGGTTCTTCTTCCAGATCAGCACCAGGTTAGACACCCAAGTGTTGTGTTTGATCAGGAATACTATCTAAGATTCAATCAACTTCTTTAATTCTTGTGACATTAGCAACTTGATCTTTGGATTTACTGACCTTTGATTTTGGTGCACGGGTTTTGCTCCTTCTAGTAGCTCAATGGTGTGTTGGATAATCTTGGGATCATATCCCTTAAGATCATCATATGACCATGCCACCACACTCAGATACTTCTCACAAAAAAATTTCAACCTTTCTTTGTTTTTCTACGAGATTCCTTTTCTGACCTTAAGATTTTTATCTTCTCCGATGTGTAAATCGACATAATGGCCTTTATCGGCTACAAGATTTCTCTTGTCTTTCTTCGCATCATCAGAATAAAAAGGACTCTCGAGAGTAACTAGACCCTTGGGAATCTTGTTTGATTTAAGCTAAATTACTTGATCCTCATAGGCCTTAGCAATCTGTGGCTGTAATCAATTGGAAAATTATCCAAACAACTGAAGAAATGACGCGATATGAGCATCACTATCAAAAAATTGCCAGTTTTGATCATTATTTGGGATTGCAGGCTCCATGATCACACACACTTAATGTTTTTTATTAATTAACTCAAAAGCTAGCTCAAACTTAGATCCAACAGTTGCCATTCGGTCTGCTTTAGAGTTCTACTCCCTAGGTAAGACTTGGATGTTCAAAGCCTTGAAGCCTTCAATCAGATCCCAGACCCTATGTCATTATGATCACATACGAACATTCTTGGCAATAGATAGCCCTCGACTTTGGTTGACCACCAATTCTGAATCTCCAAACACCCATATCTTCTTTGCACCCATTCATTCTACTAAACTCAAGTCATGGACAAGGCCTTCATACTCTGCTTCATTGTTCGAGCACACAAACTAGAAGTGGTAAGACCGTAAGGTATTTTCTTTGGATAGAGATATTAAACATATTCCTACACCAGCTCCTACTCTACATCTTGCTCCATCAAAGTGCAAGGTCCATAACTCTAAGGACCCTTCATTGGCTCTAGACTCTTCAGTCACTCTGGGCATCATCTAGTCCTCTTCATGTATGACATATGTTCCTAGCCCAGTTGCATGATAGTTTCCAAAAGAATATATGTCTATAAATTCATTCAAGAGAGCTTCTTCTATCTCCATTTGGGAGCTGCTTGCTTCTTCATTTTCAAGAAGTTCGACATTGAGTATCTCTTTCGAGGTGATTTAGGTATGTGCTACCTCAAAATTGATCATGGCTTCATCAACCAAATGCTCGAAATGCAAAGATTTTGATAGTAACTTCATCTTAGCTCCATGTTTGGTTCTTAGGATTAGGTGTGACACATCAAATGCTAGTTAACCTCCAACATTTGTAGTGAATTCTCGGGACAGGCATATCCCAAACAGAGGAGGGACATTGATGAGCATAGTATCTTTATTCACAATAATTCTAGGAAAAGAAAAAAATGTCATAGGAAATCCTTTGATTACTCCAACGGTTTCAACCTTGTTCTCATCCAGTTGCATGGCTCCCTTCTTAAGAAGCTCGTATTTGAGTCCCAGAGCTTTAGCTACTTGCTTAGGCATGATGGTGGTGCTAGCACCAGAGTCAATCATACAATTATGCAGTAGTTTGTTACCAATGATAAGTGTTAGAAAGAAAGGCTTGGGTTTAGGCTTACTCTCTTTTTCGACTTTCTTTTCTTCTAGTTGATTTTCTAGAACTCTATCCAGGTCCGACTTAGATGTCTTATCTTTTGAAGGCTGCTCAAGCATCTTCAAGGCCTCTTCTCTCAATAATTCCTTCTATAATAGCATATTTTTTTCTGGAATGGCCAGGATATCCCACAAAGAAACATTAGTAGAGGACTTGTTTAGCTATTCCACCATGTTGAAAGGTGTGCATGACTGATGAGCTATGGTAGTTTTCTCTTTCTCTCTCACAGCCAGTGCATCTGGCTATTTGGCAACTATCGAGGTGGCCATGGGAGCTCTTGATTTGGGAGGAGCTGGATTGTTGGGACTTGGAACATCCACCTTAGGTTGCTATGGAATTGATGACACATTTTTCGATAGACTGGGAGTTGAATTAGGTGACCCTTTAGTCTGCAAAGACATGAATTCTCCAATGAGCCTCTTCTTGGAATGAGTATTGTAATCTGACTGTACTTATGGCACTTGGGTCACTGGAATGTCATTCAAGAATGTCGAATCCTCTCCCTCCATCCAAGAAAAGAGTGCCTAGTCTGGAGCTATCTCTAGATCCTTCTCTATAGACATTCCTTTCATTTGAGCAATGAGAATTGCATTCTCCATTTTCTGAGAGACATATGTATGGCCTTCGGGGTTAGGCATGATGCCTTGACTATGTTGCTCTACTATATTCTATTGTAAATTCCCTCACGTACAATTTTAGGGCATGTGTGCATCATTACAAGGGAAGCACCATGGATTAGTATCCTCAGCAAGATTATTTTGTCCTGGTAATAGCTCCTTACTTGAACTAGGATAGACAATCTGCGTTAGCATAGTCACGAGGATGACCTGATTGTTCTATTAAGCTTGGGTATTACTGTGTGATCTATCCTACCACTAGCTCGGCTGGAAAGGAGCCTTCCCGCCTTGGTAGTTTTGGTAAGTAGGCTTTTGGTAGGTATATTTTTGTTGCTTCATACTGGTTAACTCATTTTTCATGGTTCACATCTGCTCCTTCATGTCATTCAATTTAGCTGCTGGGGGGTTAGGCACTAGATCCATGCTCGACATCATTCCCGGGTACACATACATAGATTGGGGAGATGCAAGAACATTGGTTGAAGCTACCTCTAGTTTTGCTATGGATGATTCTGGAAATAATGGCATGATAGGTCATGGTTCTAATTTTCTGGCAGCAATAAGATTGTTCTCCATAGTGACAAAAAGGTTGTATGCATCGAGTAAGGTATTCCCGTTGAGAGCTTGTAGCATCACAAAAATATCAACATTTAAGGACTTTAGATAGAACATGAATGCCATATCTATAGGTGGTCAAATACCGAGAGGAGCTCTTTGCTAAGTCGAATGAAATTGAGCATTGAAATTGACCAAAGCTTCATGGGGAGCCCACTTTGTATGAGCTAGCTAGTGATATAGCAAAGATTTGCCGCCATTATTTAAGAAGTGCACATAGAAAGGATCTTCGAGATGATCCCAAGTGGCAACTGTATTATCCAAAATAGTATGGTACTAGTCCAATGCCTTCCCTCTGAAAGAGGTAGTGAGCAACTGCAAAGCCACATTCTAATTAGTATTGACATGAACCAGTCATACACCAACCACATCTTGCAAGTGCTCCCTTGGAGTTTTTGAATCATCCTCGGAGAACTAAGGGACAACCTTTAAAGTGGAAGTTGGGATTGGAGCCCACATTGTAGGAGGTATAGGTGCTATTAAAGGACTACCAACATCCCAGGCTACAAAATTTCTATCCATTGGCACAAAGGATGGAGGAGAAGAAGGAGGTGAAGTATTAGCCTACCGACTTCTCATCTGGATTGAAACTAATGGTGGTACAAGTAGGCTAGGAATTCTTGCAGTTTGAGACCTAGTGATGGACCTATGGCTCATACACTCCTGTTTATTTTTGAACGTGTTAGTTCACATCCCATCAGGCATGCCAAAAAAGGAGTTGACACAAAATTTTGCAGGTAACAACCTTATGGTAAACTTAGCTATTGGGGGACTTATGCGCAAAGCTAAGTGACCTCCAAGATTTTATCGAAGCTGACTCTTTATTTTTTAATGGGGGTAGGAAAATGGAAAGAAGATAAACATAAAATAAACACACGTAAGCTAAGGCGATGCACCAGACTAGAAATGAAATAAGTAAGCACAATGCTATAACAAAGGCTCGAGTAATAACTAACGTATATCAAATAGATGATTCCCAACACTAAAAACATAAGAACATCAAACCATTTACATAATATAACTCATACAACATAAGCTAACAAAAAAATTAACAACATGATCTTTATTATGCTAGGTTGCATAAAAATTACAAAAGCTCAGAATAGATGCTCAAATGCTTCAGAAAATACAAGCATAATTTAATGTTTTATCAAATGCATGAAAACAAAAAGTTCAAACAAAATGGCACAGTCTGCAAGTTCAAATTTAATAGGAAACACTAAAAATGCTAATTTCGAGTGCTCGGGAAAATTTCATCCATCTAACAACCCACATAAAAATGAAGAAAAGGTTGCTTAAATAAGCCAACCCACTATCGAGAGACCCCAACAAGAAAGATGCTTCCATGAAGCCATCAACAATCAAGATTTTCTCAAGCTAACACCAACAAAAAGATGTTCTAGTAGAACGTCAGTAGGCACATTTTGAGGAGACATGGGCCACACAACAGTAGAAGGACAAAACATATGGAAACAAAATAGAGACTATTGCAACAAATGTCGAACCTGAGATAAGAGATGCACAAACGAGAACCACGCAGAAAACCCCCAACAAAGGAAACTATGGTGTGGGCCCAACCCAAAAAAAAAACAAGTGGAGGTGACGTTTCAAACAAACAGAGCCCGATGAAAGGAAGAAGAGACATCGCAAAAGAAAGCTTTGATAGGACACCATGTGGCAATTGCCGAAAAGCTGCAAGCGATACCAAAATAAAAAGGTGAAGCCACACAAGAAAGAGAAACCACGAAGGAAAAGAGCAGTGTGTGAATAAATATTCATAGCTACCAAAGTTGGATTAATAGGCCTCTGCCTTTGTCTGAATGGATTTGTATCTAGTTTAAGTAAAATATCATGCTAGAAAAGATCTTCTATGTATGCCTTGAGATCCTCATAAGGCCAAGAAAACACATGTTTATATTTTCTCAATAATGCAATCAAAATTCCCCTGATGGTTGGACTTATCTTCTTTCCAATGTAGACCCTTTTTGGTGCTAACTCAGTTCCTAGATTGATCTCTTTAATATATTCTCTCTTGACCAATGTCTACTTCATGAGAGAGCGATCATTCCCATCATACACTCTTTCTCATGCCATGATCCCTTTGGAGCACTTGTTGGTTTTAAGCTGCAAGACTTCCTTCCCAAATATAGTATGTTTCCCATTCACTTCTTCCACAAACACATTGAATTTAATCTTTGTTGCCTCATACTGATCTATGCAATGAAGAAACTTTATAAGGGAAACATCATCATTGAAAAATTTCCAACTGTATATGTTGTCAGGGATAGCAGGTCTTGTTTTGAATTCAACTTGAGATATTCCAGCCAAGGTGATATCATCTCTCTACAAGGCTACATTAGCCAAAAAGTCTTCCATCAAGTTTTTTGATTTGTCTATTCAATAAATTGAAAAATCATGAAATAATTCAATTGTATCCCACACAAAATTTCTATATTGTTTTAGTATCTTGTTCTTGTAAGCATATCTTGATCTGATTTGTGAGACAACCAGCTCAGAATCTCCTAGGATAGTTAGCAATTTGATCTTCTGCTTGACAACCATATTCAAACCAATCAACAAGGCCTCATATTCTGCCACATTGTTTGTACACTCAAAGGTAAAAAAAATGAATACTTGAGTATAATACCTTTAGGTGATATAAAAAATACTCTAGCTCCATTTCCTTCTTGGCTACATGCCCCATCAAAATACATTTTCCACATGCCCTACCAATCTTTAGAAACATGCTTATCAATTGGGTCAATATTTGCTAATTCAGGCTGAAACAGTTCCACTCTGAAGATCCCTAAATCCACATCACATAAACAATTGAGTTGTTCTTGAGGAACATTCTCAATAATATAATTCATCCTTGGTTCTCTATACAACTTGACTTCCTCACCATCGACTAGTATTGTGGCATATGACAAATTAAACTGTACATTGCCTCCAACTGTTGCAGTCCATTGTCTTGACAAAAGAATTCCAAACTAAGGAGGTGTCAATCACAGTTATGTCAATATTATAAGTCTCCTATGAGTAAGTAGACAATTTCATTTCCACATCTTTCATAATTCCCACAAGCGGGATAGATCTACTATCCATAGCATTACATTTACCACCCTCAACATTTACCCATATACGGAGTTGTTCAATCACCCTTACTAGCATAATGTTCATGGAAGCACTTGAATCTATCATACAATTTCTTACCATCTTGTCATTTATGAGTAGGGTGGTAAAGAATGGATCAATTTTTGGTGGATTCATCAATGCATCACTTAGACAAACCTCTAGAGCTTTTATCTTTTCCTTTTTATTACTAATTTTAGGAATCTCCTTATTTTCAAGGTTTGTATTTTTATTACCCCTACTAGACATTAATTGAATAGAAATTTTCCTATAATATTTAATCTTCATCATTTCTAGTAATGGGACATACATATTTACCTAGGAAAAATCTTGCATGAAATCAAAAGAAGCACCTTCTATTCTGATCATCCTATTTTGCACTATTGACTCTCTTTTGTTCTCCTCTTTCTCCTTTTTGTTTGTCTGATCTGACTTTTGTTTGTCCGGTCTGACTTTTGTTTTTCCTTGGGAATTTTTTTTTCTTCCTTATGGACATAATTCTGTTCCTTTTTATCAAAATTCTTATCATCTGTCCTTTTTGAAGCTTCTTGGGGCATTTTCCTATCCTTCAAAAATATTCCTCTTCGAACACCTTCATTCTCATTTACTGTTCTATTTCTCAACCAATATCCACTTTTGGCCTACTCAACTGCTGCAATGGTTAGTATTTTAATTTTTTCCTTAGTCGCTCTCCTTACATTGCACCTATTTTTTTGATATGATGTACTAGGAGGACATTATTCATTATCACTTTCTTCACAATCAAAAAATACTTGTTGTTTTTCCATATGGACATTGTATTTTTGGTGATCAACATCATATTCATACCCTCCTTTTGAATATGAATATCTCTGCTCAATAGATTGAAGAGTGTGGGAATTTAAATATATATTATGGTCCTCTTCATTGTTGTCTTCTAGTATATCTTTTCATGGCATCGATTGAGCTATAATACAATGATCTGGGGAATGTGGCAAGTCACAAACTGAGCACCAAGGACTATTATCTACCATATATGCCCCTCTTTTCTTTAAAGTATCAGGTGTCTCTTTATTCCTTGGCCTATCCATCACTAGCTTTCCATCCTTCCAATTTGTATTATATGGCATGTCATACAACCTTGGACTTTCATTTCTGTATGAATTTTCCTACCTATTTGGAGGAGTATATTGGGGAACCCTAGGATTATCCCTCTTTCCAATCATCCCTGCCACTTTCCTAATATTTTAAATAGTTAGTGCTATCTTTTGAGCTTCAGCTAAATTCCTGGGATACCTGTTCCTAAGATCATATCATGTCTTAGGATCAACATCTTTTAAATAGATAATTAATGCAACATGATCAACTAATTTGGATCCAGGAGGTATCTTATTATGTAGTTTAGAAAACCTCTGGTTGAATTCATAAGGTGACTCATTTTGATGCTTCTAGATAGTTACCAATTCATGCAGGGCAAACTCTAGTGTACATTGATTCCCATACTGCTCAAGGAATTGTTCATAAAAATCTGGAATGGAGTCAATAGAAGTTGTTGGCAAATTGTTAAACCAATCTCTAGCATCTTCAATCAATGAAATCATAAAAAATCTCATTTGCACATCCTCATATTGAATATCCAAGTCTTGAATAAATGCATTAAAGATCCTTAGGTGTTTTTCAATGGCAATTGCACTACTTCCTATGAATTCTGGGATAAGGATATATTTAAAATCCATCCAAATCAAACTGTCTAATCATGGTTGTGTATGGTGGAGGAGGTGGATTTTGAGGATGTTGGTAGTATTATAATGGATTATTGTAAGGTGGTGGCACATATTGCTGACCTTGTGGAGGGATGTGTTGTTGACCATGTGGGTGTATATATTGCTGGTGAGGGGGTGGCTGGGTGTTTTGATGTTGTGGCGAAGCATTTGGGGGTCTATATTGATTCCTTGATTGATTTTTTTGTGCTCTTGGGGGATTTGAAGGTCCTGCATTATTATTCCCCTACCTATGAGGTGGCACATATTTAGGTAAATTAGCCATCTGAGCATTGATCTAAGCTTTCTGTAACTTCAATTCTTGAAGCTCTTTCATGTTCCAATCATGCATTTATCTCATCCTGAGCCATGTGTTCATATTTCTCTTCAAAGGCTACCACGTATGCAAGTCCTTGATTCTCTTCAAGTAATGTCATTTTATGATCATATTCATGTTGTCTCCTTTCCCTTTCAGCTTCAAGTTCAGCCATGAACTCCTCAACTTTCGTGGGGTCTAGTTGATAGAAGGGATTCCTCATTTCCTCAAGAGTGTGAGGTTCTCTAGATGGGTTGTTTTTAGTTGTCAGTGTGCCATAGGAATTATATGTCTCCTAGTGTGCTGTTGATGTTTTGTCTTTATTTGTTGGGCCCATGTCATCATACACTTTCTTGCCCTTATCATTCTTTTGATTCCATTTACTTTTGTCATTATTCAGATCCTCCTTATACAAAGGTCTTCTACCATGCATTTTGTGAGTAATTTTGATATTCTAAACTCTAGGATGGTTTCTTTTTTGATGTATACTTCACTTTATCAGTTTCAATGCACTTGTTCATTTAGAGTCGCCACTCACTTTCCAAAAGGTGAGAAAATTTAGTAGTTCCTTGTTCCCAGTGGAGTCTCTTGTAAGGTCCTGACTCTATGATGAAGGCCTGAGTTCACTTTAACGTCCCCAATAGAGTTTCCAAACTGTTTGGACTCAAAAACGCAGGTTTAAACCATGAGCGGTTGCCAATATCTCACAACATTTCTTGTTAATGTACAAGGCCAAATAGTGAATTTGAAGCTTCTACTCTTTAGGCTCTGCTAAACCTAGGTGGGTAAACCTATATGCTTGAAGCAAACTTGAACTGTGTGTTTCCTCTAAACAATCTATCCACAATGGCAATTTGGAAGTGGATAGATACAAACCTATTTGGTATAAATTGTATATATAAATATGTTTAGTTCACAGATGTCTGAAAAATATTTAATGAATTTAAATGAATAAAATAGGTGAGGCTAGTGCCCTATTGGGTAAAACGGAGTCCAATGAAAGTCTATGATAGATAGCTTCTATTTGGCATAAATTCAAATTGTTCGACATGTATTTGTTTATAACTTGTATAAACATGCAAGATAGTGACTAACAAACCCTATTAGAGGTAGAATATCAATCCTAATTATCTAACTCTTCTTACTAATCCAAATAATATTTCTAGATTACTGTGATTAACCTAAAATAATTTAATTCCTTCTTGAAGAAACTAAATAATCACATCACACAGATATAGAAAATGTGCATTGATAAATTAAATATATACTGGATATATCAACTTAAATAACTAGAAAACATTAAGCTGGAGACAATCAAATAATTGAATAATTTTAACGAACAATTGGTACCAAACTAGAACCACCAAAACAACAGTCTTTCATTATTTTCCTCAAAATTAAATTTTCATCATGGTCTCTACTCTGTAAAACATTATGGAATTTTTTTTTATCTGTCTAACCGACCAACCCCACTCATTATCTATCTCCACCTTTTATACATCTCAAAAAATTCTTCCCATGCCTTTCGCTCCTGGTCTCCTCATATTCTCACAAGAGGTAAAAAGTCACATCGCTTCAGAAAAAACACAACTGAAAAAATAACAAGAATAACTATCACATCAACAACATTTACTTTATCATGTTACCACACCTTTCTTTATCCTCTACTGCAGTGGCACAATGTGCTTTATCATCTCTACACTTCTACCACTTTATCATGAGCTATATTTCTACTCCCAGTGGTATCACGGTGGAATTTTATGTTATGCCTCTGTATACCACCCTACCACAGGCTAACATTTCTTTCCATGCAGTATGGCGGTTTTGCCTGTCACAGTCTTCTCTTCCTTTTTCGCTTCACTATAGGATATGTCCTTCCCTCCAGAGATACCGTGGTATTTTCAAGCCCTATTCTTTCCACCACTATACTACGAGCTCCTTGTTGACCCTCTATGGTATGGTGGTTATCTTCCTAGCATTACTCTCCTTACTACTCTACCGTGGGAAAAATGTTGACCCTCCATGGTATGGCAGTTGTCTCCAAGTATATAGTGCAATTGTAGGCCGTGTTATGTCCCTCTATGGTGAGGCGGTGTCTACCTTGACTTCACTGCTGAACTGTGGGTTTTGTTCTAACTCCTTGTGGTGCAATGGTAAGGGTATAATATGGTTGCTCTTGACCACGATACCCTGAGTTTTTTTGTAAGGACCTACGGTAAAGTGGTATGAGGTGAGGGTTATGAAAGATGAAAAATGTGGCAGTGGTATGGCAATAAAAGGTGGTTTTGGCTTCATGGATGACAAAAGAATGATTTTATATGAAAAAGATAGCACAAAATTAGGTTCAAATGGAAATAGGCCCTTAGGATTTTCATGAAAATTCTAGTCCTAACAAGGTGTGCCTTGATCTGAGTTTACAGTTCTATTTTTGAGATTATAATTGCTCTTGTCTTGTGCCACAACAACTATAAGTGATTTTATCTCCTCGCTTGATCTTCTTAATTGGATTTTACTTGATTGTTGTTTTGTAGTGTCAATATGAGGGATTCACATATGATCATCCTCTTGATCAGAAAATACCTCTTTTTGACCCATATGAACATTATACTTTTGGTTATTTACATCATACTAAAATCCATCCTCCTCTGAAGATAAATAGTTTTCATATACCCCATTAGGTATGATTGCAAACATATTTATAGTGTGTTCATCTCTTTCCTGGTCATATATTAATTCATTTCCTTGGATTGATTGTGTAACTATATAATACTCAAGAGAATGAGGTAGATTGTAAGGAACACACCACAAAGCATTCTCCACCATATTTATTCCATGCATTTTTAATGGATTAGGGGTATCTTTATTTATATTTATATTTTGATCATTATTGATTGTCCTCCCATATTTCTATTTTTTTTTAAGGCATATCGTGTAATCTTTGCTTGTCATTTCTATGATGGTTTTTCTACTTAGGTTGATGGGTGTTAGGGTTTTGCAATATTCTAACTTCATCCCTTCTACCATTCATCCTTGATGCTTTTCTATTATTTAATATGTTTAAAGAAGCTCTGAATGCTTCATTGAGGACAGAAGGGTTCCTCCTTTTGAGCTCTTAATTTTTATTTGGATCAAATGAATTCAGGTAGAATTTTAGGCACATAGTATTAGTGAGCTTCAAATCAGGTGGAATTATATTGAATAGGTTCATAAATCAAATTTTAAAATTTACAACTATTCATTATATTTCTTTTGATTATTTGTTAATTCATGTAGAGAAAAACTTGGGTCATTATGATCCCCAAACTGCTCCTTGAATATCCTCTTGAACTTGGCCCAAGAGCTGATCAAGGCATCAGGTAGTTTTTTTAATAATCTCTTATATCCTCAATTAATGACTAAATGGACAACTTCATGTAAACATCCTTATGTTGTATGTCAAAATTGTCCATGACTATTTCAAATTCCCTTATGTGAACCTCCCTTGATATAGCATGGTTCCTAGATAATTTTTGGATTACATTCCTTGCATCATTATCAAATTGCATTTGGGAATCCTTGAATACCAAAGAAGTCAAGTTTTCTAAATCCATCTATATTCATAGGTCCTTTTGAAAATTGATTATGTCTTTGATAAGGTTGGTATTGTTGATGTTTGGGTCCTTGTTGGTGCTGATATTGTTGCATAATTTGCTGCATATTTTGTTTAAGACCTCCATGAGGGTTGACATTACTTTGTAAATTTTGATGAAAAACTTGATGTCGATAATGTCCAATATATTGGTTGCACCCATGATTCTGATATTTTACTCCTTGACTAGGATGAAATGGTAAGAACTGACAATAGATTGAGAATTTAAGGGAACATTTGATGGATTTGAAACTTTTCATGCATGTGATGACTATTACTTGTATTGACTAGACATGCAACTAAATTTTGGGACACTTTTGGGATCATATGACTGCTTGCATTCCCATATCCAATTGGATTAGAGATATGTCTATGTTGTATCACATTCAAAGTAGGTTGGTTGTTCAATTGGAGTGGCTCTTGAGATAATTCTTCCTTTTTCCTTATCAACTTAAGCCTTTCAGCTTGTGTTAACATTCATTTGACCTCTTGTTTCAACTCTTGATCAATCAATTCTCTTGTTAAAGTAGAGACTTCATTTGATTCAGTGAAACACACCATTTAAGGTTTCTACTTCAAAGACCTATGTTGTGAATTTTTAATATATTGTTGAGACATTCTTTCCTCATAGTCTCTTCTTGCTTCAACATGTCTTATCCCTTCATTCACATAATCCTCAATTTCTTTCAACTTTTGGCGATCAGACTTAAATCATAGTACAAATCTATATAGTCTATTTTGTTCAGGAGGGTCATGAGTATCCCTTGGTGGGAATTTTTCATTTTTTGTAAAATCCCATCCCAGATAAGGGATTGTTATATACATTGAAGTGTTGTTTTGAGGTATTCCCTTGTCCATTTTGCAAATTATCATGTAATTCTATGATTACAAGTGCATCTGTAGAGACTCCTTCCTTATTAGTAGGTATTTTTGAAGTGGGAGGGGACTTCAAACCATTCTTATTCTTTTTTGACCACTTTTGACTTATATCTTTATTCAATGAGTTATTTTGACTCCCTTGGTGTAAGGATCTTCTACCATCCATCTTAAGAGAAACTATAATGCTTTTATGTATAAAAATTAATCTCTTTGATTTGAAATTCAATTGTTCTCATACAACAATATTATATAATTTTTTAACAAGATTTAACACCTCTTTCAAAGAGGAATGAATTTTATTTTCTCGATCTTTTCTTCTAGCAGAGTTACTTAGCAATATTTTCACCACCACTATAATAAAACTTTACTCAAGCCTAAAATTTTAAAATCTAAACCCAAAATTCATAATTACACCTTTTTAATATTGACTCTTCGCAATGATAGTTACTTATATCCCTAGGTGATTCACCAATCTCTTAGTGTAGGCTCGAATGAGGAAATAAGATTCCACAATTTTCAAGCTCTAGTTAGAAATAAGATTTGAAGATTTTAATGACTCTAGGATGGTCTATGACCAAATTTTAAAGTTTTTCTTGTTGAAATGAACAAGACAAATGAGAGGGGGGGTGAATCAATTATAGTAAATTAAATATTTAAAAGCCTCAGTAGTAATCAGATCCACAAGCATTCATTAAAACCTTATTCTGTTAATATAATTAAACATGAAATGTTAATATTCTTGATGCTACTTTGATAACCCATGAACTGCTCCACTCAATGGATAGATGTAACCATGCGGGGATGGCTCTCAAGCTTGAAATTTCCAAAGCTTATGATAAACTGTTATGGGAATTCATCTTGAAGGTCTTGGCTAAGTTTGGTTTCAATAGCTTGGTCATCAAACTCATTATGGAATGTGTTAATATTGTCAAGTACTCAGTTATTGTTAATGGAACCGCCTTTGCGTTCTTCTTTGTTGGTAGAGGGTTCAGACAACGAGACCCTCTATCCTCCTATCTTTTCATAATTATTTTCGATGTGATCAACAGGAATTTCATGGGTCTGCTTTCAGAAGGCTCCATTACGGGCATTAGAGCGGCTTCCTCCCTGGATCCGATTATTGTGCAACAATTTGTGGATGACACTTTTTTATTTGGGAAAGCCTTTGTGGTGGAAGCCAAGAAATGGAAAGATTGTCTTAACAAATATGCCTCTTTTTTAGGTCAAAGCATCAATTACAATAAAATCATGATTTATTTCTTTAACTGCATGCCTAATTTGCAAAATAGGGTGACTCCAATCCTGGGATGTGTCAGTGGATCTCTCCCATCAGTTTACCTTGGGCTCCCCCTCATGGTTAAGGAGGTTCCCATTTATTTTTGGAACTCGATTCTAGAAAGGATCCAAAGGAAATTGGCTGGGTGGAAGGGCTCTATCCTAAGCCATGCTGGAAAACTCCAACTTCTCACTGGGGCTCTCCAAGGTATCCCCACTTACTTCCTCTCCATTGTTAAGATGCCTAAGTACATTGTTGATAAATTTGAACAAAATTCAAAGGAATTTCCTCTGGCCTAGGACTGAGGAAAAGAAGAAACTTGCTTTGGTGAAATGGGAAAGGATTTGCTAGGCCAAAAATTATGGTGGGCTTGGAATTAGGACAATCGTCAACTCTAACAAGGCTCTGATGGCAAAGGTTGGTTGGGATCGGTTAAGGAACACTAAGGACTAGTGTAAAATTCTGAATTCAAAATATCTCTAGGATAGGCCCATGATTGATTTTCTTTCGAAGTCTCACCCCCAGGGCTTTGTTTCCTGGAGGAGCATTTGCAGCACACAAGGCCTGTGAAAGAAAGGGATTAAGTGGAAAATGGGCAATGCGATTAAAATCAAATTCTGGGAAGATACTTGGCTAATTGAATCCTCTTCGGCTTGATCTGACTTTAGGGCTATGATGGATGTGGCCCAAAGACTCTTTGGCATCCATATTAGTGACTATGTTTTTGGACCCCCCGAAGCTAGGATTTGGAGGGACCTTACCCTCTATTGCTCCCAATCCCATGACCTTTTTTGTCTAGCTCGGTCCTTTTAGTTGATTCTTTCTAGCACCAGGTTTCCATCCTATGATAGGGAGGGTGAGTTTTTTTGGACTTTAGACAAACAGGGGCATCTCTCTATGTGGCCAACTTATAGACTGCTAACAAACAAAAATTCTATTAAGGAACCCTAGAAGAAGGTTTGGAATCGCCACATGATCCCTAAAATTAATTTCTTCTAGTGGACAACCTACCATAACAGGATTCTTACCCAAGACAATTTGAGGAAATGCGGTTTTTTCTTTCCCAATAGATGTTTTTTTTGCAAGAATTGGGAGGAAACTGTCAGTCACCTTTTATTACACTGCTCATTTGCTGCCAAAGTTTGGGGGCTGGATTTTGAGAAACTTTATGTCCCTTGGGTTATGAGCAAGGATCTCTTATTGTTTATTCTAGGTTGGTATGGCTCGTATTCCCACCCTCTTCCTGGTGAAATTTGGAATCAAGTCCCTCCTATTTTGGGATGGTGTTTGTGGAAGGAGAGGAATAACAGGGTTTTTAGGAATGTTGAGAGGAGCCCCAAGGATTTTTTTGGCATTGGTGCTTGGCTCATTGAGGACAATATCTCTTTGTTTAATGGGAAACTCTTGGAGATGGGGCCGTTGGATTACGAAATAAAAATGGCCAAGGAGTGGCACCAAGATTTAAAGGCTAACTCCTTTGATAATTCAAAACTCTTAGCTAGGAAAAATACTAAATGGGAGCCTCTGGATAGAGGATGGTTTAAACTTAATTTTGATGGGGGTGCTAAGGGAAACCCAAGAAGGGAAAGTATTGGTGGAGTTATTCGAGATCATGTGCAGGTTATGGTGGTGGGATTTGCTGGAGGTATTGGGTTTTGGTCTTAATTAGTGGTGGAGGCTCATGCACTGCTAATGAGCCCCAAAATTTATGTTTTTTTGAGGATTTCTTATCTCCACATTGAAGGAGACTCCAAGTATATTACGAATGTTGTGAATAAAAATAGACTAATTGGCTAGAATACTAAGGATATATTATTGGATGCTAGTTTCATTTTGTCCAAATTTAGGGATAAAAAGGTGACTCATATCTTTAGAGAAGGCAATCAAGTGGCGAATGCCTTGGCTAATCTTGGCTCTGACTAGGATTCCGCTAAATGTTGGAGGAAAATGGAAAGGTTATCACCAAAAATTCAAGCTTTAATCGCATGAGAACAAAGCAACCATGTTTTACAATAATTTTAAATCTTTGCATGACGGGAGCTGAATGGGGGGTCCACCAAATTGATTTGGGGGTCTAGTGGATGAGTGTCAACAATGATATGGCGTACAGGTGGAGGTTTTCTGGTAGATATTTTTCATGTGTGGGGCATGGATTGGAGGATCCTTCTGTTTGTCTTTTGGACATGGTGGATGGGGTTGGGTTATAAGGTAACAGAAAGGTGGTGGGGTTTGAACTTGAAGGATGGTAACATGATTAAATTTGACAGCTTGATGAAGGTTAGTTGGAAGGGTGTGACTTCATTAAATCTGTGGAGCTGTACTATGTGATCTATTCTCTTGGAGATTGTGGGATATCTTTTTTGATCTCATTCTTGCATCAGGTTGTGTGAGTTTATTTATAATGATTTGACTCTTCATTATGGAAGATTGCCTCCTTCTAGGGTCTTCGAGCTTGCTAGTTTAGCATGGGTCTCCTTTGGCACCTTTTGGATGGTTTCTAATTTTATTTATACGCCCATTTCATTTTATTTTTTATGCATTCCCTACATGCCTGCCAATTCTTTCCTTGCTGGCCGCAATCATCCCAAGAACTTCACTAAATTCATTATCAAATCACCTTGTGGTGATTTTACCTTCCGTGCATCCGACCTGTATGTAGATGTTATTAGCCTATGCTTTATACCTTGCCTTAACAATCACAATGTGATAATCATTCATGGTTGCTGCATTTGGTATTTTTGCAATTTCTTGGGTTTCCTATGCAAGTTGGTAATATCGGTGGTGAGTGGGTGAGGACTGAACCAGAAAATTGTGAGGAGTTTCGAAACAACCCTTTAGTCTAGCACATTTGTGTGGAAGGTTGCATCGCTTCGCTTATGGAGATTTTGGTCAGTCATGATCCTAACTTTTCGGGTCAATTTTCCAACTCGTGGAAGGATCGTCGGGTCTCCATTGGAAGAATCATGTTTGAAATTAGTGAGGAATTCATAGCACAAGCCACAGGATTACTATGTTCTGGGAAAAAATACCCCAAACACACCAAGAAACCGAATCATGAAAGCTTAAAATCTTTTTTTAGAGGTGAGGAGGCCCCGATGCAGAACCAGTCGGGTTTTGACAGAGATGCTCTCCTGAAGCCCTGGGATCAGGTGTGCCTAGCGCTAATGAAGTACATCACTTTGGAAGGTAGGTTTAAAACCTATTTCTTTTATCACTTCCCCTTGTTAAATCATTTAAGACATAATATATTCCTTAGTTTCCTGTTCTTTCTTTTAATGGACTTGGAAAACTCAGTCAAAAAATGCAAAGAGTTGGCCAACCATAACCCCAGTGATCTCTCGCTGCTCCCGCTCTGTCAAGGGCTCATTATGAGAATATATCAGTTTCATCTAGCCCTTTTTCCTCCTAAAGCTATCACAGTTTTTCACATTGAGAACATTGAACCCCTGTCGACTATGAATATTTCCCTGACTGAGTCTAAAAGCCCTCCCCTGAAATCCAATATGGGCACTGCGGGGAATCCCAAAGCCAACTAACCACCAAGAAGCTTAAGGGTGGTCTAGGTAAGGCTCATTCCAGTGCGGTGAAGGGTCTCTATGAATTGAAATCCACTCAGGCATACTCGGCCTACAAGGCCACCACTGCAAAAAATAGAAAGGATAAAGGCATGTCGGCCCCAACTGCTAAGGACGGAAAGGGCAAGAACACTATAAGGAAAGACTCCAGAGATGACATGGTTGTGGGGACCACTAAGATGACTGGTGGGGAAAATGCTAGAAGGAGATCTAGGAGGCTGGCTAAGAACAACAAAAAGAGGTTGATTATTGAAGATTCAGAGGAGGAGCAGTCTAACAGCAAAGGGTACAAGGAAGAAGAAACTGAAGATTATGAGGAAGAAAATGTGGAGGGGCCCCAATTTACTCTTGAGGACAACAAGATTCCTATTGATGGCTCTTCCTCTCACTCTCCACATCCCCTAGTTGCAGAGCCTAGAGATGTTCAGGGGACCATGGACATTGGGGAGGAGCCTTGTGATGTGGTGAAGAGAATGGACACGCTCGACAAAAGGTTTCGAGGGTTGACCCGCTTCACCATGAAGTTGGGCCACTTTGTCACAAGCACTCTGTCTAATGCTATAAAGGAGGATATGGAGGGAAATAATAGTTAGGAGAACAAAGAGTGGGTGGGTGATGAGGTAGTGGACCTCCTAATTAAAAATTGGGACAACACCAGCTAGCCGCTCCCTGTTCCTGTGAGTCGGTTGTCTCTTTGCAGTCTCTGTGTTGCCTGTGGGTTGTTTCTGCTTTTTTTTTCTGTACACACATAAAAATGGTCACGGTTAATCAAACCTATTAATTAATTAAATATGAATTATTTAATTAATATTCTTAAGTCATCTACATATAAGTAAATTTAATTATTTATTTATATTGTTCATTTTCCAATTCTTCTAGTTTAATTAAATAAATAAGTTTATTTAATTAATGCTATCTTCCTCTTAATTAATTAAATAGATTTCACAATTTATTTACACTAATTATCACAAGTTTAAATTCCAAATTTAAATGATATTCTTCATTTCACATTTTAATTAAATATTTTCAATATTTAATTAAAACACTTTCTAAATTGTTCACTCTTCTCAAGAATTAAATATTTTCAAATATTTAATGAAAAATATTTTTCTCTTCTCACATAATTAAATATTTTCAATATTTAATTAAAACCTTTTCATTTCTCACACATAATTAAATATTTATTTATTTAAATTATGAGAGACACCGTTCATTTGTCTCTTCATTTTCCATCTATCTCTTAAAATTCCATCATCTTTTCGAATTCTCGATCTCTCACCATTCATTTTAACAGGTTTGAACTCAACCATCGATCTTGGCCAATTGAATTCTTTCCTTCAAAAATATATAAATACAGCCCTCTTATGAGTTGAAAAGGATCTTGAATCTTAGATTTTCATGCATAGTTATTATAGTCACATTTTAGCATTTATAGCTTTTCAATTTCATAGCTTAAATCTTTTAGCAATGCACATGCATTTTCATCAATCTCATTCTCTAAAGTTTCCATTCTACAAGCTGTTGTTTTAAACAACTGAGAGCAAGCATCTTGGAATGAATCCTGGGAGACAGAGGACAATGGGACGAATTTGAAGGAGTTGCTTGTGTTTAGAGTTTGCATTTTTCTTTCTTTAAATTAGTTTCTTTAATCTGATGTTTCATTGGTGTATTAGATTAGATTCAATTTGATTTTCACATTCTAACGTACACATTTCTGGCACCCACCGTGGGGCCAGGCCCCACATTTAATATTTATTTTTGTAGATTTTTCTGGTAGGTGACGGACAAAAATCATGTTTTGGCGCATACGAGTCTCGGTTCGGAGCATACGAGGACTATTTCAGCGCATTTATGAGATATTTCGATGCATACGTTAACTGTTTCGGTGCATACATGACCTGTTTCGGCACATAGACACTTTGTTTCGATGCATTCCTATGAGATCTTTCAGAACATACATGACTTGTTTCGGTGCATAGACATCGTGTTTCGACGCATATAGTTGTAAAAATTTTAAATTCTGATTCCGACGCCATCCACGGATAGGATTTTTCAAATGTTATTTTTAACAGAATGAACCAATCCTAGGGTAGACATTTAAATCTAAATTAACCAATCCTAGGGTAGTCACCAAACATAAATTTTCTTTTGGTTAAAATGAATCCCGTGTTTTTGGTGAAGCAACATCTTCACTTAGTATAGAGAATTTGTCAATTTGGGGATTTAAAATTGAACCATTATTGTTTACTGTGATTGTGGGTAATAGGTTTATGCTCTCCCCTTAATTGAGTGATCAGAACACCAGACTTACCTTTTATTTTCTACAATTTAATGCTTTATTACATCCTTTAGAAGGCCTGCTCTTGTGGGAAAAAGTACTCACCCAAGAGGAACGACCTAAGTGGGAACACCTAAAGCCAAGGTTTCCAACCCACTTTAATCAAAAACAAGTTGTTGATGAAAATCCAACTTGACAATAGTGAGCAGGATAACCATCCCCAAAACCTTTGTTCTAAAGGTTGGGAGGTCTCTTGAGGGAGTATATCTATTTACCACACTGAACGGATACCCTTATTATGAACCATAGTGTAGAAAGTTAGCCATGTCAGCATCCAAACATCATCTTAATCATGGTGCAAGGGGAGGGAAGAATCTGCCCCCAAGACACTCACCATATAGTCACCACAGATTGTTTTCTCAAGGGATTCGATATCCACTTCTATCACTTTGAGTATGCACCTGGAAAAGACAAAAACATGGGCACCCTCTAGGGGGTGACAAGGTTGTGTGAGTCGACATGATTTTAAGCTATGGGTTGTGACTACTATGATGACCTATTTGAAAAATTAAGAGTGAGTCTGAATGAAGTGCTTATCTTGTTTAAAACTTGTGGAAATATCAAAAACATACTCTTTGTTTAGATTTTAGGATTAACAAAACAACTGTGTTCTTCTATGCTGTGTTTTTCACATTTAAATCAGATTAAGATCATCCAAAACAAGAAAATTTTATCAAACTATCAAAACATGTCTGTCTCAAAAGTAATTTAGTGCATCTCAGGTCTATTTCGGTGCATCTATGCTCTATTTCAGTGCATCTGTGCTCTGTTTCGGCACATTTGTGCTCTATTTTGGCACATCTATGCTCTGTTTTGACGCATTTGTGCTCTATTTCAGCGCATCTGTGCTCTATTTTGGCGCATTTAGTCTCTATTTTGGTGCATCTATTTTTTTAGCCTATGTGATTTTCTACCTTTCAGAAATCAAGTCTTATCGGTCTAGTCTTTGCCATGCTGAGAGTTTGGAAGTCTACAACTTTTGCTAAGAAGTCCTTAGAAAGAAAGATTAGAAAGCCGAAGAAGTCCCTTAGTTATAAGAAAGTATTGAAGAAGAGTAAATTTCTATATCAAAGTCGAAAGGTCCTGCTTGAACACAAAACCTTTATTCATCGATATCATGACTATATTAGAGGTTTCACTGACAATTATCCTGTAGAACCCTTATACTCAAGAGATTTCTTTCAAAGAAGAGCCCTTTATCAAAGGCATAACCACAATTAGCGTATTCGTTCTTCTTATATTCCCCAACCTGCAATCACGTACACTACTTGTCCAAATCAAATTTTGCAATAGAGAACTCAAGCACATTAGGAATCCATTAAAATCATCTTTCTACAAAGCTAAGATCAAACTTCACAAAGTGCAAAATCATCTTTATTTTTGATCTTTGGTTTAATTCCCACAAATAAGATTTTCATCCTTTCAATCAAGGAATCATGAGCTAAAGATTAAAAATCTTTTAAGTCATAGAATCTTCATTCTATCCTGACTTTCATATCCATGACCATTGCACTATTTCATTCCTTTGATCAAAGTTAGTAGAATTTGAGTAAAGCTTATGCCTGTTACCACGAGATCTTGAAAGCACATAGAAAAAGACAAAAGTACAGTGATCAAAATAGGTGATAATAGTGAGAGGGAGGAAAACCCCTTTAACACTTCAAATACTAAGGAATTAATGGAAGAAAAACTTCAAGAAGTGGAGCAAGATCCTCAATTCCATACTCTTATGGAAAGGATTTTAGAAAGAAACAAGGAAAGATACTTTCTTTCTTTAGCTATTCAAGGAGCCAAGTTACCTGCCGATTTTGACATAGAAGGGATTAAAGAAAATCCTGAAACCTCTCTTAATGATTTTAGTGCCCTTACTCAACAGATCAGGGAATTACAAGGGAAAATAAAAGAAATGCAAGGGGGAGGAACAAAGAAGTATGTTTTGGAGGAAGTATGTCCTTATCCATTTGATAGAAATCTTTGAATGATTCCTTTTCCAAAACATTGTGAAATCCCTAAGTTTGATAGGTATAATGGGAAAATTGATCCCATTGAGCATGTAAGGGATTTCTGAAATATGAGCTTAGAATTCTCTCATGACGATACCTACTTAATGCAATTATTTCCATGAAGTATAGCTGGACAATCCATGGAGTGGATTTCAAAGATCAGTCCCCCCATCAAAACCTTTGAAGAGTTGATAAATGAATTTATATCACAATACTCTTACAACATCCAACACCAGATAACCATGCTTGATCTTTGTAAGATAAAACAAAAAGTAGGAGAATCTTTCACTACATTTTTGCAAAGATGGAGAAGGGTGTTTGCTAGATATTCTCGTCCTGTTCTTGAAAAGGAAAAGATGGAGATCTTCATCGATAGTCTTAATCAAGAAATGAGTTACAGACTAAACCTTCACTATCCTCAATCATTTGAAAAATTGATTGAAAATGCAATTACTATTGAAGGTGCATTGATCAAGCATGGAGTTTTAAAAATTGATAAAGAAGGTTCAAATTCGTACAACAACAACAACAACAACAACCATAATAACAACAATGACAAGTCACGATTTTGGACTCAAAATAAAAATGTTGTGACTGATGGGGTAGTAGGTGCTAACAATGTGAATACAAATCCTGCCATCCTTAATGTGTCAAGTGTTCAACGTAACAGTAATATCAGAAATTCTAGCACCCAAGGCAATGTTTCTAATCAAGGAAACACAACTAAAAATCATGGAAATAATTTTGGCAATAATCAAAATTCAAACGTGCCCAAATCATCAGATTTTTTGAGTTGACAGAGTTTCACTCCCTTGGGCCAATCTTTGGAATCCATTCTCAAAGAATTATTGAATCAAAATGCTATTACATTGCTACCACAAAGAGACTATGAGCCTCGAGTTAAACCACCATCGTGGAATGACTCACACTTTTGTGATTATCATAGGTGCAAAGGTCATAAGACAAACAATTTCCAAGGGTTAAAGAATATTGTTCAAGATTTGATTGATAATCATACCATCACAGTTGAGGGACATAATGTCAATAATGATCATCAAGCATTCAAGAATCTGCTCCCTATTTATCACAAAGGGGAATCCTCGAGTGACAAGGGCAAGAATGTTAATAACATCCACGACATTATTATCAATCATATCTATACTAGTGATCCTCAAATAAAGGCTATCTGAATCAAAGGTAAGCAAGAATATTGAGAGGTCAATGTTATGACAAGGGGACAAGCCAAGATCATTGTCAAAGGCAGCTCATCTAAAGAAGCAATTCCCCCTCCAAGTCAATACAATTTGGTTGATCAATTGCGAAAAACATCAGCTCAAATTTCTATCTTGGAACTTTTGAAGTTATCACCTGCACATAAGGACATTCTGGAAAAGGCCCTTGTTGATACAACTGTATCTCCTAATCTGGATATCTAAACATTTCAAGCCTGGTGGGACACTTGTCCTCCTACACATGTTTATCTTTTTCTAAAAAATATGATTCATCCATAACCCATCTGCATAATTCATCACTCTATTTAAAAGTCATGGTTCACAAAGCCCACATTAGATGTGTTCTTATAGATGGGGGAGCTAGATTAAACATTTGTACTTTAAAATTGGTCCTAGCTTTGGGATATTCAGCAGAGTCTATAGATCCACAGAGGAAAATTACAATCAAGGCATATGATGATGAAGAAATAACTTCAAAAGGTCTCATCATGCTACCAATCAGAGTGGGACCTATTGTGAAGAATACCTTTTGTCAGGTTCTCAATCAGGATCTAACCTATAACATACTATTGGGTTGTCCATGGATCCATGACATACAAGCTATTCCATCTACTTATCATCAATGTTTGAAGTTTGGACAGGAAGTAACAATACCCGTTGATCACATTAGCAGTCAAACTTGTTCTAACCTAAGAGCAACTCAGGACACATTCATCCCACATAATAGAGAGGCTTTGGCCATCTCCACCTACAAAAACAAAGAACAAGCGCAAGAAATGATAAGAAATTTTGGCACCAAGCTAAAAATGAAAGATAATGGAGTAGGAGAGTATTTTTTATCTCTCTTTAATTTACCCATATCTCCAAGATCCCATGGTCAACCCTCAACCTCCATACAACAGGCAACGACAGCTTTAGCCTCGACTTCAGCTCCCATTACCAAGTTCAATGGGATATTTATCAAAGAAACTAAAGTAGAACATAGGGCTATTCTTGATTGGCTCTATAAAGATGGAGAGGAATATGTACAACATATTAAGTTACCCACAAAACAATATGGAAAGGGTTATGCTATCATGCAACAAATGGGTTATGAAGGAAATGGCCCTATAGGTAAAAGGAAAGAGGGTATTGTTGAACCTGTCCAATTAAAAACAATGCACCCAAAGGATAAAATTGGGTTAGGATATGGTGAAGATACTAAGGAAGAAGTAGCACAAATATCATCAAGTGAGGAGTTAGCTAAAACTATTCTACGAATTCAAGAAAACAATTCTGACACTGACTCCAATGAATATGAATGGGACACCATCTTTGATGATCAATTCTAGAGGGATAAAAAGGTGGATGTCATACACAAATTCTCACCTTCATTCTTACGAGGAGAAAGCTCAAGGTCTCCATTTGATGACATTGTGCAAATAAACCATGACTCAAGTGAGACCAATTTGATTCAAAGTGAGATAGATCATTTTGAGGAAGATACCATCTTAGACTTCTCCCATAATAACGTTGACAATAATATCATGACCCTGATGGCCAATGACCTTACACATCCTAATGATCCATTACCTTTGGTACATCCTGAACTTATTGACTGGGAACAAATAGCACCCATTGATGTTCCAAATTTTCCAAACGATGAAACCATAATAAACTTTCTTTGTTCATCCCATCCTGAAACAAGTTCCACCAGGGAATCACAAGATCAGAGTTTTCAATAGGAAAGTGCCAAGTTTCTCAGCTATGAAATAAATAATATAAAAGAAAGATCTAATGGTGAAAACCTAACAAAGGTAGTATTAGATCAGGAAAAAAGAAAAATGAAAGAAAGATCTAATGGTGAAAACCTAACAAAGGCAGTATTAGATCAAGAAAAGAGGAAAATAAAAAGCATATCCAATGGTGAAAACATTTCAAAGGTGCCAGAGGATGGAAAATTTGACACTCTTCCAGAATATTATTAGGAAAGATATTCCATTCTAATCAAACCAACGAAGGCACTCAATATAGGTACTACAAAAAAGCCTAAAGTTTTGCAATTGGTTGCATCTCTAATAGATGAAGTACCTAGATTCACATAATTTCTCAAAGATAATCAAATCAGTTTTGCATGGTCCTATCTAGATATGCCTAGATTGGATCTAGATCTCATCATGCATCATCTATCTATTACACCGGGGGCAAAGCCTGTAAAATAGAAACTCAAAAAAATGCATCCACATGTTGCGTTGTTGGTTAAAGAGGAATTAAAGAAACTCTTAGACGTTGGATTCATCTAGTCCATAGATTATGTAGAATGGATCTCCAACATCATGCATGTTTCAAATCCAAATAGGAGGATTAGAATTTGCACAGATTTTAGGGATTTGAACAAAGCATGTCCTAAAGATGACTTTCCCTTACCAAATATAGATATGATTGTTGATCTAACTACTGGACATGCAATGTACTCATTGAAGGATGGATTTTCCAGATATAACCAGATAAAGATTGCACCAGAAGATCAGGATAAAACAACATTCACATGTCGTTGTGGTACCTATTGCTGGAACGTAATGCCATTTGGATTGAAAAATGTAGGAGCTACATACCAATGAGCAATGACAACAATTTTTCATGATATGATGCATACATTCATGGAGGATTATGTTGATGATCTTCTTGCCAAATATAACACTAGAGAAGGACACATATATATATTATCAAAAATCTTCAAGAGAATGGAACAATTCAAAGCGAGACTTAACCTAAAGAAATGTGTCTTTGGAGTAAAATCTGGAAAGTTATTAGGATACATTGTGTCAAAAAAGGGAATTGAAGTTGATCCAGGTAAGGTACAAGCAATTCTTGATATGCCACCACCAAGGAACATTAGTCAACTACGCTCTTTATAGGGACAGTTACAATCCATTCGTAGATTCATTGCTCAACTAGCAGATAAAAGTTTACCATTTACACATCTCTTGCACAAGAATGTTCCATTCAAGTGGGAGTATAAATGTGAAGCAGCATTTGATCAGATAAAGAAGTATCTCATGAATCCACCAATGTTGATTCCACCAGTGCAAGGTGTACCTCTCATATTATATATTGCTGCCATAGAAGTGTCTTTAGGAGCGTTATTGGCACAAAAAGACAACTCAAGAAAAGAATGAGCCATTTATTACATCAGTCGAATGCTAACAAGCCACAAGCTAAATTATACCTTCATTGAAAAAGCTTGTTTAGTAGTGGTGTTCACTTCTCAAAAATTATGACACTATATGCTAACTCATACAATAAAGCTTGTAGCTAAGATTGACCCACTCAAATATCTTCTAAGTAAGGCAACCTTAACTGGCAGGTTAGCTAAATGGGTTATGATCCTAAGTGAATTTGATATTCATTATGTGGATCAAAAAGCTATAAAGGGGCAAGTAATTGTAGATCAATTAGCAGAAGCATCAATACCAGCAGAACACCCAATGCATGTTGATTTTCCTAACACCAACGTGTTCACAACAGATATCCAACAATCATGGTCACTTTACTTTGATGGTTCTTAGACTCAACATGGTTCAAGAGTAGGAATTCTTTTTATTACACCTCAAGGACATACAATCCCAAAATCTTATCAGCTAATGTTTCCTTGCACAAACAACATAGTTGAGTATGAGGCATTGATAATCGGCATAGGGATTGCAGTAGACTGAAAAATCGTAGAACTTCAAGTTTTTGGCGATTCACAACTTGTTATAAATCAAATCAATGATGAATATCACACTAAAGATGATAATTTGATATCTTACAAAATAATGGTGGAAGATCTCAAGAAATACTTTGTTAATATCAAGTTCATACAGATTTCGTGCATTGATAATAAACCAGCAGATGCTATGGCTGCAATCGCCTCTCTACTCCAGTTGACAAAAAATAAAAAATGGTATGATTTCCTAGTGGAACAATTGTTTTCTCCTGCCCATGACAATCTTGAAATGCAAATCATTTTCCATCTGACGAGTTCTGAATCTTCCCTATATGGCCAAATTTACACTTACCTAAAAGATACTACTTTACCCTTAGGCTTGTCTAGGAATCAAAAATGAAATTTCATTCGTCAATCATCCCATTACACTTTAATTTTTGACGTCTTATACCAGTGTGGTCTAGATGGTACCCTCCTTAGATGTCTTGAACGTGATGAATCAGAGAAGGCCTTACAAGAGGTCCATGGTGGAATTTTTGGGACACATTCAAGTGGACTAACCTTAGCAAAGAAACTTGTAAGACTAGGGTACTATTGGCCAACCATGGAGAAAGAATCATTCACCTTTGTGAAGAAATGTACAAAATGTCAGATTCATGGGAATCTCATTCATGCTCCTGCTCAGGAATTACAACCCTTCATCACAACATGGCCTTTCGCTTAGTGGGGATTGGATTTGGTTGGCAAGATACATCCATCATCTTCAAACGAACATAAATTTATCATTACAACCATGAAGTATTTCACTAAGTGGATTGAAGTTGTTCCTCTAACAACTGTTACGGGCAAAAAAATCTCTTTATTCATCTTGAATTATATCATTTGCAGATATGGCATTCCTAACTCCATTATCATAGATAATGGTAGACCCTTTAAAAATCAGGATGTTGATGAACTATGTAAAAGATTTCACATCCAACACAGGTTATCTACACCTTATTATCCACAAGGGAATGGTCAAGCCAAAGCTTCAAACAAAACAATTCTAAAGATTTTGATGAAAATAGTGAATGAGGTAGGCCATGATTGGCATGTCCAATTGAATCCAGCATTATGGATCTACAGAACAAGCATTCACACACCAACAGGAGCTACTCCTTATGCTTTGGTCTATGTTGTGGAAGATATTCTACCTTTGGAAGTTGAGATTCCTTCACTTCAAGTATCACTCAAAGGGTTAATCAATGATGAAGATTATCGAGTATCAAGATTGCAAGAACTAGAACTGTTTGATGAATGACATCAAACTGCGGTTAATCACTTGAAGGGATATCAATAAATTATGTCCCGCAGCTACAATCACAGAGTCAAACCACAAAATATTCAAGTAGGTGATTTGGTTCTCAGAGAAAACCCTCGAAATCAACAAGATCAAGAAAAGAAAGGAAAGTTCGAACCTAAATGTTTGGGCCCGTTCGTTATCATTGCAACATATGGATCGGGGGCATATCAGTTGTCAACAACAAAAGGGGACCTAGTCGAAGATCCAACCAACAAAATTCATCTGAAGAGGTTCTACATCTAAGAAAATATCAAAAACAATATAAAAAGTCCTGAAAATAAAAAAAATAAAAAATTTCCTTGATAAAAACCTGGCAAACAAGCGTCTTGGTAATAACAAAAAAAATTCATAAAATCAGGAAAAAGTGCAATAAAAACAAATGGTGAAAACCTGGCAAACAAGCATGGTTTGTGATTTTATTTGGCTTTCTCATCTGTTAGGATTCATGCTACATATACATCCTTTCATTACCATCACACACACACCTCACAATCACATTTGCATTGCATCATCTCCTTGGAATAACAAGGATGTCATCATGGCTTGATGATTTGAGGGTTATCCATCACAACGGTTGTGTCTAGCAAGAGTTAGAGTATAAGGTCACTAGGGTGCAGTTTGCTTCTTGAAGCTTTTCTAGTAGGTAGTCGGCAGCATGTGTCTAGCATCGAGATATAAAACAACAGTCTTGTCCAATTAAGATGAGCTTACATGACTATTTTGACAAATGATTTAAAACAAATTGGATGATCTTAATCTGAATAAAATGAATGACAAACTTACAAGCATAAGTTGCAAATTATTGTTTTGATATTTGATGACATCATATCTTTGGAGTGGTTCAATGATGTACTGAAATAAAATCACAAGGAAGAAGTATGATTTTTCTTTGTTTATTGTCTGTAAGTTAATCATTAGTATTGTGCAAATTGGTCATGGGACATGCTCTACAACGTATCATTGATGACATTTCAGAATTTGCATAGGAAAATGGTTAACTTTTGTTTGTTTATGCAAGCAATACTCAGGTCATCTTGGTTCAACTATACCTCGATGCTTGTATTAACTTGCTATATCAAACATTATGAAAAGTAGTACTTAGGTCATCATTGGTGCTAACATACCCTTTGATGCTTGTACTAACTTTCAACATATCAAAAGGCTCAATGATGACAACTAAACACAGTAGGAAATGGCAACAAGGAGAATGGTTCATTATTTCATTTAGGATTGCATATTTCATTATTAGTACTACATAATGCATTCGCATTTTGAAGGCCTTTTTAAATAGATTTTTGAGGGTTGATCACATTCTTAAATATCTTTTTCAGACAACGGTTGAGTATGACTTGACATTTGTTACATCTCATTTTTATCATCTTGCATTCCACATCATTTTCCATTATCATTTGCATAATTACATCATCATTTCATTTCATTATCATATTCATTATCAACTCATTTTATTCATCATGATCATTATCCATCATTACAAATCATATGCATGGTCGTTATTTTAATCATTCATTAACATATACATTTACATATTTCACATACATTCATACATAAAATTGCATCCATCATTTAGGTTATCATGTTCATTTACATCATATATCACAAGTTCATTACATAAGTGCATTTCCATTACATCATTACTATCATTCATATTACATCATAAATCATGTCACGTTCATATCATTCATTACATATTACATCATGATAGATTATATTCTCTCATTCTGTCTAAAGCATTTACATCCTGCATCATACATTCATTACATACATCATGAAAAAAAAATAAAAAATCATTTATATCATATCATTATTGCATCATCAAACATGGCATAGCATATAAAAATAAAAACATGTGCATAAATCATCCATAACATGTGCATAAATCATCCATGACACATGCATAATCAAATCACCACTACATATCATAGATTTCATCAAAACAAATGTCCAGGAATACAAGGATATCAAATGTTTCAAAAAGATATATCGAGTACAATGGCATGAATGTGTACAAAAGCTCATCACTGAGGGGCGTCTAGCTGTGGAACATGACTGCTTCTACCTCTGGAGGTAGTAGGTCTCAATGGATCTCTGCTCCTAGAAGCTCTGATCTCTCATCTAACCAACTGACCCACACTTCTGGTCACACTCCTAGAGTGATTGTGTAAATGGGTCCGAGTCTGAGTACTTGACTATGTAAATTCTATCCGCTGCATAGCTGGCACTGCTTCAAAATACCACATCCTATAGTACTCGGCCTCTTGAGCAGTCTCTAGCCCCTCTGCTACAACCTCTCTAATAGAGGTTCTCTCAACTGATCTCAGTAGTCTCTTGGCTACCCCCTCAACTTGTATGCATCACTCCCTAAAGTTGTATCTCTCGGCTGCAAGCTGAGCTATCTGTGGGTCAGGAGGTAGTGGTTGTACGATCTGTGCCTACAACTGACTAATAGTCACCTGTGCTTGTGCTAACTGACTCCGAAGAGTTTAAACCTCAGCCTGCAAAGCATCCACTTGTCCCTGTGATGGAGCCCTGATAGTAATCTGTGGCGTTGAAGTACTAGCCTAACCCACCACTCTGGATGTCCGTGACCTCTTGCTGAAGGGAACATTAAAGAATAATCTCTGTCTCCCACCACCCCCGCCACCCCTATCATCCCCACTGTCTGATTCATTTGAATCCTCATCCATCTGCTCCTCCTCTGAGCTCTCCTCATCCACGTCCATAGCCACCCCATCGATATCCTCAGCCTGATTTGCCTGTACCCCTCCCTGTGCTGGTACCTGTGCTTGACCCTATGGCTGCCCTATTGTGTGAGGTCCATGGGGCTGTTGTCACCCCATATATACAACTTCCCCTCCCATCAATGGGGCAGGCTCATCTAGACTGATAAATCTCGGGAAAGGATGTGTGTAAAAATAAGCTGCATAATCATCTGTCATCCCTACATCGATAACCTTTGGATGCATGGCCCACTGAGCTAGCTATAACTCAAAGTACTCTGCCCTAGCTGCCTCAATGGTCACAAATGGACCCCACTCTGATACATCCTCTTGGCATCTGGAATAATGTGCCACACCCTGCGGCATCATTTGAACCAATCGAAGCTGTCTCAGCACTCGTGTCACCAAAAACTGCTTGATGATGAAAGGGGTCCTCCCAAGCAAGTATCTAGATCTGGTCATGTAGGGTAGCTCTATATCATTAGCCTCCCATGGGTCACAATCCACATATGGTCGCTAGATGATAGTATCTAAATCATCAAGTACTCGCCGCTAGTACACTAATTTTCCCAGCCTCGGCTAGACAAGGGGCCCTGTGTATGCATAAACATATGGAAATCCAATGGGGCATGTAATCACAAAGTGCTCCCATGCAAATATCTGTAAAAGAGTCACCCCATATGAGAGACTCTTCCCATCTATGTACACGACCTGATGAAGATCATGGTACAGACGGGCAAGCATGCATGACCCCCATGCACATCTAGTGCGGTGGAGAAGCATGTCCTCCAAGATCCTACCCCACCCAGCTGATAGTCCCTTTGCCCTACGATCAGGAAAAAGGATACCAACGATCATAACTACTAAAACCGAAGGAAGTGGGGCATATCTCTCCATCATCTCCTTCCAAGGAAGCTCATATCCACAGACATGAGGATCCTAGAAGACCTGTCTCAGTGCATCTGTCCCCCCAATATCCTTGTGATCATAAATCACAAGCTCTCCAAACACAGGAATACCTAGAATCCTGTACACATCCTCCGGAGTCACCATGATCTCTCCTGTCGGCAAGTGGAAAGTGTTGTGCTTGTTGTGCCACCTCTCAGCTAAGGCATTCAATAGTGCCTTGTTGACCCAATATTGCGGGATACTCAACAAAGCTCTCAAACCACACTGATCTATCACTCCTAAATCCTCGTGGGATAGTTGGGGAATCATTTCCCACATCTGCGGAAATCTCTCTCTGATCTGGAGGAGGTTAAATTCCTCCTTTACAATATCATCAAGCAATCATGCAAATCAATCAGCAATGAATATCATCAATTAATCAATACATCAAGCAAGTTCAAATCAATTTCTATTTGTTTTCATATCGCATGAAAATAAATTTAACAGTCATCATGACTTAATTTGACTTTCAATCAGGGAAGCAAATTTATCAATTATTTCTACTATTTGTTTTTCATATCGCACAAAAACAAATTTAATAATCATCATGACTCAATATCTATCTATTTGACTTTCAATCGGGAAAGCAAATCTATCATTTCTATTTGTTTTCATATCGCATGGAAGCAAATTTATCAGACATATTTTTTCTTCAAGAACGAAGAAAAATTTATCAAATCTAATCATTGATGATATTCGAAAGCATAAAATTTGTTGTCTAATCTAGCAACAATCGTCAAGTATGCATCAAATTTTCTTCAAAAATTGAAATTTAGCAAAAATACATGGATGCGCCAAAACAGTCAATCAATGCGCTAAAACCATGGATGCACAACTTTACTCCATCGATGCACTAAAATAGACTATGGATGCGTGATTTAATGAATGCGCTATTTTATCAAGCAAATGCACTAAAACAGTTCATCAATGCACTAATCTAGCCTATGCACTAATCTATCATCCTCCGCAGGCAAATTTCATGGATGCACCATTTGATCTATCTTATGCGCTAAATCACCTATGCGCGACTATTTTGCACCTATGCACAACTGTTTTGCACCTATGTGCGACTGTTTTGCACCTATGTGCCACTTTGGATGCACCATTTATCTAATCTATGCGCTAAACTATGGCTTGTATGTGCTAAAACAAAATTTTAAAAATAAAAAAAATTCAAAAAAACATCCAAAAATCATTAAAAATTTCACGAAGAGGTTTTGATCGACTTACCAGAGGTCCATACACAGGTGGTCTCTGATGAAAGTGACCTCGCTCGAATCTGTGGCACTCATAAGGGATCGGCATCATTAATATCTCTCTTAGAGCTCCAAAATTCTCAAAGGTTACTGTTCAAATGAAAGTGACTTCTCACCTTTTTCACCTTTTAAAGAGGTAAAAATGGCATTTTTACTATGCAAAGTGCTATTTCAAGAGTTAAATCACCCAATTTTCTCTGAAATTATCTGTAAATCTTCCAAATCAGCCTCATAATCATTCTCGTCACGTGATTTATCTCTCAAGGGAGCATATAGCATCATCAGTAAATTTTTCAAAATCAGGGGCAAGTTTCTTTGAAGCAATAAGTAAAACACGTCACTTCAAAGAGGGGAAAAATGTACACATATAAAAATGGTCACAGTTAATCAAACTTGTTAATTAATTAAATATGAATTATTTAATTAATATTCTTAAGTCATCTACATATAAATAACTTTAATTATTTATTTATATTGTTCATTTTCCAATTCTTCTAGTTTAATTAAATAAATAAGTTTATTTAATTAATGCTATCTTCCTCTTAATTAATTAAATAGATTTCACAATTTATTTACATTAATTATCACAAGTTTAAATTCCAAATTTAAATGATATTCTTCATTTCGAATTTTAATTAAAACACTTTCTAAATTCTTCACTCTTCTCAAGAATTAAATATTTTCAAATATTTAATTAAAAAGCTTTTTCTCTTCTCACATAATTAAATATTTTCAATATTTAATTGAAACCTTTTCATTTCTCACACATAATTAAATATTTATTTATTTAAATTATGAGATACACCTTTCATTTGTCTCATCATTTTCTATATGTCTTTTAAAATTCCATCGTCTTTTCAAATTCTCGATCACTCACCATTCATTTTAACAGGTTTGAACTCAATCATCGATCTTGGCCAATTGAATTCTTGCCTTCAAAAATTTATAAATATAGCCCTCTTATGAGTTGAAAAGGACCTTGAATCTTAGATTTTCATGCGTAGCTATTATAGTCTAATTTTAGCATTTATAGCTTTTCAATTTCACAGCTTAAATCTTTTAGCAATGCACATGCATTTTCATCAATCTCATTCTCTCAAGTTGCCATTCTACAAGTTGTTGTTTTAAACAACATAGAGCAAGTATCTTGAAATTAATCCTGGGAGATAGAGGACAATGGGACAAATTTGAAGGAGCTGCTTGTGTTTAGAGTTTTCATTTTTCTTTCTTTAAATTAGTTTCTTTAATCTAATGTTTCATTGGTGTATTAGATTAGATTCAATTTGATTTGCACATTCTAACGTACATAGTTTCCTTTATGTTTGTTGTTTAATCTTGTTCCTTTTTGGCCCTAGTGGCTCGTTGTGAAGGGTACAATGCCCTATAAATGCTTCTTAACTTTTCAAAAACATAAACTAAAATCACAACACCATACACAAGAGAACACCAAATTTATGTGGAAAACCCAATGAGTGAAAAACCATGGTGAGGATTAGCTGACAATATAAGTAATAGAAAAACTAGTACAATAGGGATCACTTCCACAATATGAAACCCTATCTGAAAAGGCTCACTTCTAGGGCTCACTTCCATAGAAAGAATACAAGAATATAGAAGAATATTGTTACACAAAGAACACTTCTCAATGCAAAAAGAAGTCCACCATAATTTCTCACAAACTTTCACAGTCTCACATGAAATATTTTGGATGGCTTTAGCTCAATTCCTTCATGAACCCTAACATGAAAATTCACACTTCTCTACTCAAATTTGCATCACACACATCACTCACATCAATGTCACATATATCTTGCTTCTTAATCTCTCTTATGTCAACTCAAAACAACACCATACATATTTATATCAAGCTCAACCTCAAAAACCTTCTCCAATGTTGGCTACTAGCCATTATACATACAAATTCAAAATAGGTCAACACCTAAACATTCTTGTGGTGGATAGGAACAAAAGGTGACCTACATAAATCCTTAATTAGGATCCAAATAGTTACTAAAAAAATTCAACACACTTCCACACGCCTCACATGTAGTGTTAAACACAATGTAGACCAACACCAGTGAAAAACACCATAAAAATTTAAGTACACAGTTCCTTAAATAAAATAAAACTTTTAGAAAACATAATTCACATGAACACAATCCGTAATAATCCATGAACTACATAAGATTCATCAAACACTTCATCCAAGCTTGTATTGGCAAATACTTCACCTTAGAACAATTGATAACTGCTATATGCATACTGATAAATGAAACTCACTCTATACTTTACCAAATAAACTTGAATACAAAAATATAAAACATTATGAGAAACTTTCTAAATTTGCACAACCTAAAGCCAAACATCAGAGAAATGAAGAGAAAATACATTTCTCCCAAGCCACAAAAAAATTCATTAAACTAGTTCACACACTAGTGAAAATATCTCACATTGTACAATGACCCAAAAACTTAAATTCTAAATATAGAAACCTCTAATGACCTTAAATAACTTATAAGATCTGCATAGGCATATCAACTAGAGTACACTATGATCACTTGCACAACATAGTTTACACTATTTATCAAATTTTCTCAAAAGAATTTAGAAACCAAGTACCAAAGACATCATCTTAGCTCATTACTTATATCCAACTCATCTTGAAAATCAAAAAAACAAATATAGCTCCATGTACTCACAACACTTTCTCAAGATCACAACTACACATGCACAACCGGTTTTCCTCTTTTTCATAGTTTTTTCAATATCCTCGACATCTTGGTCCCATAGTTGAGATCAATGACAACACCATTCAATAGAATTCTTGTTGAAATCAATAAAAACAAATCCATACTTGCAAAATTATTCCCCTTTGTCATTGATGGCAACACAATATGTGAAAATCCACCAAAGGCAACACAACAAATCTGAAAATTCTCTCTCTCTAACAAATTTTTTCTCTATTTTTCCACATGGTTCTCTCTCCACCTTTGACATTAATGAAAAACGATACAATATTTTACATTGTTCTCCCCCTTTGACATTGAACTAAAAAAAATTCTCTAAATACTCCCCCTTAGGAGTGTTGTGCACTTTTTGCACACACGCCCCACTAAAAATAGGGACCCTCTTTTGCTCTCTTTTTGCTTTCACTCTTGGTCTTTTGGGCCCTTTATATTTTGAGGATTTGCTTGCTTAGGCATGTGATTTGATGTTTATCTTGCTTGTTGTAATAGTCCATCTGTGATATGTATTGAAAACCTTAAGTTTTTGACGTATTCTGGGTTTTTCACAGTTCTTAGGAAAATCCACTCCTAGCAGAATTTCTCGGTTTCCTTTCGGAACCCGATGACAACTACTTTTCATTGAAAGTTCAAAGATTCTAGTCCTTTGTAGAATTCCAGCGGGGTCAGATTTGTCCGAATGTCCATCACCATGTCAAATTCCTAGATTCTGAGTTGACCCATCTTGATTGTGCGATTGTCATAGTGGGTATCAAGTTGAAATTTTGGGAGTTTTGTGTCATTTGAATTTTATCATTTTCTTCCCTTTCTTCTAGAGTGCTTGATCTTGGGTGTTGCTTCTGAATTGGGTATCTAGAATTGGAGTCAATTGTTGCAGTTAGATTTTATGGAGGCTATTTGCACTTTTTTTGGTTGTCTTTCCGACTTCTGCTATTTTGATTCTCTTGTCTTAATGCTATGTATATGATGCTTTCCCTTCTTTTGATGAATGAATTTAATTCCTTCATGGTTTACACATTTGAGTTGTGAGTTGAGGTGTTGGCATGGTAGGGTTTGGTTTTTTGGGCTTGCATTTCTAGTCTTGTGTCATTTGGAGTTCAAATTCCCATAGGATTGAATGATTGAGTATATCATGGTTTGGGTTTGCCCGTTATGGTTAAGATGTTTACCCCAAGTCAACCCTTGGGCTTGCCCTTTGGCTCCTTCATGAGAGAGATTGCTTGTATGGGTAAGGGTGAGCTAGTTATCAACCTTTGCCATCATGAGATTTGAGTTGGTGGTTGTCATGCACGTTCATGGCAGAAATTAGCATTTCATGCCTAGGGCAACATTGCCACTCCCTCTCGTTTCCCTTTGGGTAAGTTTTAGATTTGAAATTGATTTGTAGGGATTTTAAATCATGTTGTTTGGGGCTCTAGATTCTCAAAATTTGTGATTTTTTGATCGATTTGTGGGAGGTCATGGGAAAACGTGAACATCCATATTTTTAGCATCATCACAGAATTCCTTAACTGCCAGACTTTCCTGACCTTTCGGTTTTCCTTTTGTCTCCCGAAGTGTGCATTAATCCAGAGATTCTGGTCCTTCACAAAATTTCGTTGGGACCAGATTTCCCTGGTTTGTTCATCCCCTTGTCAGTTTCCTGAAAATTAAGTTAATGTCTCCCGAAGTGTGCATTAATCTAGAGATTCTGGTCCTTCACAAAATTTTGTTGGGACCAGATTTCCCCGGTTTGTTCATCCCCTTGTCAGTTTCCTGAAAATTAAGTTAAGTGGTGAAAATTACATTAGATTCATTAGAATTTGTGCCTTCAGGATTTTCCCGAAAGTTCTTGGCCTCTTCATTTTCTTGGAGTTTGTAAGTTATTTCCATTCTCATAGATTTCCGTCCCAATGGATTTTCCTGAGATTTTGTTGAAAATGGAGAATTAAGGAATTCCATGAAGTTTGCTTAATCATTATGCATTTGATATTAGATTTGGACTTGTTTTAAGATGCTTCCTACTACTTTATAGTTAATAATAGTTGATTGAATGATTTTGGGATCCTTGTGTGCTTGCTTTGATAGAATCCGCGAGGCTAGGAATTTCCTAAAATTCCTCTCCAGCCTGGATTCCGTGGAAGGATTGAAAACCCGAACTTTGAAATGATTAACTTTTATGAAGGTTTTTGGGCATTTGGCTTATCATGTGATTTATATTAAGGATTAGCTTATCTTTTTAATGGATTAACTAGTGTTCCATGTGATTTTTACTATGTTTTTTTGTTGAATGTAGGTTGAATTAGGTAAGGCAATGAAAAGTGGAACAAAGGGTAAGGTAGTGGACCGAGGTGTAGAGGGGTCTTCCATTTTCGAGGTAGAAAGAATTAAGCTGGATATCAAGAGTAGAATTCCTGAGAGAAATCTCTCCTCTATCTAGTCAGGGGTGACTGAAACCAATTTTGGACTATGGGAATATGAGGAGTTGAAGACAAGGATGGCAGCACAAGACCATCTTTTGCTAGCTAAGAGAATGGTGGAGTCAAGATTGGCCCATGTGGCTAGATTTCCCCCTACAGTGTAGTGATATGAAATCGTACTTGAGTGTGCAAGGCATTTTGATAGAATTACATAGAGTATAATTGGTCCCCAAGGCAAGATTTTAGAAAATTTGGATCCAATGTCCATAGCCTAGACTTTTCACATGCCTGATAGGTCTCATGTGGTGGCATTTGACATAGATGTGGCAAGGAAGTTCTATGAGTAAGATACTATCAAATCTGAGTAGGTTATCAATTCTTGGTTGGAGAAGCCTAAGTCCCATTTGTGCAAGTTACCCAAGTAGTTGGTAAGACTCAAGTTCAGGAAGGATTATTATGATGTTATCACCCTTCTCAGTAGGGTGGTAGGATTGAAGAATGTAGGAATGTTCAAGAATTTGATGCTCCATGTTATTGCTAGGATAGAACAAAGTATAAAATACCACTGGGTAGACATTGTAAGTGCAAGGATTCATGAGAAGATGTGTAATGTCTTGTAGACCAAGAGTTTCAAAATGACCTCTTACCTATTCTATGATTTGGCTAGGTTTCACCCATACAAGGGATTGAGCACAATGGGTATGTTTGCATAGGATGTAATTTATGAAGTTTACCCATAGCTACACCTAGGTAACTCAAGCTATAGGAGGTTGAATGATGCATTCACCATGTATATCACCAGGCTTCACCAAGGGGTAGAGGATATCCAGATTTTAGACAAAGCCAAAGAGTTGTTCAAAATGTTTGGAGCTTGGTTTATCTAGTTCCCCACCTTTTCATACATAAGGATTGATGGATGCCAAATGGCTCCATACAGGCTCCCAAGGTACCCTACTGATCATGTTGTGCTCTTGGAAGTCACAAGGCATATCTCTGACTTTGATATAATTGTGAAGAAGGAGAAGCACAACACAAGATTTGGTAATGACATCCCTTTGAGGATAGACACTAGTAAAGTATGCCCTTCTATCAACTCAACACATCCTTCTAAGGAATATATGAGCACTCTTGGTCTCTCCTTCCACTCCAAGAGATCTAGGTTTGATATAAATGGTGAAGGCTAGAAGAAGAAAAGCAGAGAGTAAAACCACAAGGATAACATAGAGGACTACTGGGCCAACCTTGGTGGTGAATATGAAGTCAGAAAAAAGAAATTCTCCAAGTTACCAATAAGTTTGGTGCGGTTGTACAACATAAGGGATATTCCTGATTAGGTTCAAGAGGATGGGAATCTAATCCAAGGCCATGAGTTTGAGGGTGTGAATGATAAGCCAATTAAAGAGTTTGATTGGCTAGAGGAAGAGAAGATGGAGCTAGAACAAGTCATGACTCCATTCATCAAGTATACCAAGCTCTGGTTCAAGCATAAGATGTTGGAGTTGGAAAGTGAGGGTGTGCAATGCACTTATGATCTCATGGGAGACTTGGAGTCTCACTTTGTATTTGAGGAGTCACCTGAACAAGATCCTAAAGGAAAAAACAAGGTGGGCTCTCCTTTCAAAATTAAGTTTAAGGATGTTCATACAAAGGGGGTAGGAGAGGCAGAAAAAAAAAGAAGTCATGTGGCCAAGAAGATGAAGAATGTTTAAAGAAGGAAGAAGGCTAAAAGAGGTGAGAAAGAAAAGGAAGAGACCAGTTTTCCCTCACCAAAGAGAAGGATAATTGTGAGATTATCACAAAAGGAGGCTTCTAAGGCAGATGAAAAGGTTGACACACCTGTGATAGAAGTAGAGAGTCTGGGGGAATATACACAAGTATACACTAGGAGGTTAATGACTCCTTCCCCCAAGGATGCTGCACCGAAATAAAGTGCTCTCATGATTGCTCCTTCCACCCAGCATGAGGGCATCCCTCCTCTTCATGAGACTAGAAATATGCTACATAAACCAAAATATGTTGAAGATTCTAAGGACCTTGATGGGGAAGAATTCCAGGAAGGTGATCTCTACAATGCTGAGGTAGAGATAGATAAGGTTTTGCAGTCTCCCTTGGTAGTTGGTGGGGATTCACCTACAAGAGGTGAAGAGGATAGACCTTCTCTTGAGAAGGAAGTGCCAGCTAGGAATCCTTCACCAGTACATGGGATGGAAGAACTTAATACATATAAGGATGATTCAACTGAGAAGGATCCTGAGAAACCAAGAGTGGAGGAGATTTTTCCCAATGATCAACATGAAGATGACATACAAGACAAAGTACAATCAGAATCCACTATTCTAGGCTGGTTGGATAAGAAATTAAAGAGCAAAAATATTGTAGTGGATGAAACTCCTCCCAATTGGGATGACCTACTAGAAAACATTAGAAAGGGAAAGATAAAGAAGAAAGCCAGAGTCATTTCAAGGATTGAGAGGGATGATGTGAATAATAGGGTATTCTATATTGCTACTCTTGCTCCTAACAATGATAGATATGAAATGAATGGAAAGGATTATAGTGTTAAAACTATCAATTTGGGGTATGCTTCCATGCAGTAGGACATTAAAGAATTTGAAGGCTCCAGTGTTGTGATCCTTGGCAGGTTGAGGAAAGAGGTGCAAAATAAATGAAAATTGGAGAAAGAAAATGAGAATCTTATGAAATATTTGTAGGAGTTGATGAAACCCTTGCAATCCATCAGTTCTTCCTCATTTTCTGTGCACTTCCTACCGAAGGAAACTATATTAGAGTTGGAAAAAATGAAGAATACCACACATTCTATAGCCAGTTGGTTGCAGGGGGTGCAAACCAAGGGATACAATGCTATCAACGACATCCTTTTGATTGGAGGAGATGCAATGACATCATTGGATTGGATGAAGAGTGTGTTGACTTGGGATAAGGAAGATACAAATCTCCTACTGCAAAAGACAAGGACTATCATGGATCACATTGAGGATCAATTGGTAAAGGATGGAATTATTCCTTCCTCAAGAATTGCAGAGCCTTGGGAATGGTTTGAATTTATGCAGATGAGGCAAAAGGCCTTGAAGAAGATATATAAATAAGGAAGGTAGATTGAGGACACTTTGACTGATATCTACAATAGGTGTATCTCTTTCTTTGAATTAAAGATAGGGAGAAAGAAATTTGCGCCCAAGCATCCTAACCTAGAGTAGTTGAGAAAATGGTGGTAGGATGTATATTCTCTAGTTCGTGAGGGCCCTATTACTGAGAATTAGCTAGATGATGTTGCAACCTACATTGTAGTCATTCATAGGTATCAAACAAATAACGTGGATTGGGATAATATAGTAAAGTAGTCAAGGGATGATATCAAGTGCCTTGAGAGGATATTTAGGGTTTTTCCTATGCCACCTATTGCCAACTTGGACAAGATGTTATTCTTGGTGCAGGATAAGTTGGAGCATCCTAAAGACAAAGGGGGAAGTAGTTAATGCAAGGCTACATCAAAATTTGTGCTTCCCCATTATTTTCTCCTCTTCCTTTGCATGCATTGGATTGAGTTTTGTTGGAGACCCTAGGCCAAGTTGGATGAAATTGGTGCATATTTCGCATTTCATATTTTTCAAATTTCTCTTGGCCGACCTATTGTGTAGCCATTTATTATTGTAAACCCTAATTGGGCCAACATACCTTGGGGGGTTCTCTTTATGTTTTGTGTTATGCCTCATTTTTAAGGGGTTAAGTTAGATGAATTTCACATTAGAGTGAATTGTAAGAGAAAGAATTAGACTTAGAGTTAGTTTATATTTTCAAGCAAGTGTTGTAACAAAAGACTAGAATTGTTGCCACTTTGGATGATTTAATACAAACAAAGACATTTTGATTTGGTTCCTTTCTTGTGTTGTGTTTTATCTTGCATGGTTCTTGATGTTCCATCTTTAAAATTTCTTAAGTTTAGTTTATGTTAGATGGTTTGACAATGTTTAGGGTTTTATGCTTGAAGTGTTTGCAACAATCTCTAGTCCATAATTTTTGTAGTTAGCTGATTGTTAGCTGCTTTACAAAGTTATCCTAGACTTAAAACTATGCTTAGTTCAATTATGAATGTTTGTTCATTCCAATTGCAATAGGGTTGTCTTGAATGTATATGCATGATCTAAAAATATTTAACACCTTAGAAGATTGCACTATTTTTGTAAGATTGCAGATTTATCTTGTTTAAACAAGAATTAGTTTATGAGGGATTAGTCCATTTTGAGCATCTTATCATTTTCATTGTCAATATTAGGGTTAAGAATTAATCTTAGAATTATCTATGAAACCTTTGTCTTTTGTTATTTCTTTTATTATTTGGGTTAGTTTTAGGTTTTGAAGTATCAATATATTGTTAGATCTGATAAATTTAAGTCCAGTATTTTCTTGTAGTAAGGGCCCTTTGTGATTACCAACATTTTCACATTATCTTTGAGTTGTTTTATTTGCATTTTAAAGAGTTGACATTAGAGACCTTGGGATTATCTATTTTCCCATGGAGATCAACCTTTCAAGAGATATATGATAATTTTTTATTCTATGTGAGTTGTTGCCCTGCAGAAAACACCATCAACATATTGGTGCTAGAAGGAGGGCCTGAGTAAGCAAGTTGGATCAATTTATCAATGGCATTTCTCCTTAGAGGTTTAGAAGAAGAACCATATCAACTCTAGGAGAGGAATAATTTCAAGAGTTGCAAGCCACTACTAGGTCAAGAAGGGCCAGAACAGGGGGGGAATCATCATCAACCCAACCAACCTCATCATCCTCATCCTCATCTGATTTAGAAGGAATTCCCATTCAACAACCCCAACCAGTCATAAATTATCCATTACCGCCTCCACCTCCACCAATGGCTTTCCTGGGAAATAACCCATATCCTTTGATCTTCAATAATTACAATGTCATGCCCAAGAATCTTGAGCACTTTTGCTCGAAGTTACATACCAATGATCCCAATAGGATAGCAGAGGAGCATATCAAGATTTTCTAGACTTGTCTAAGGGATAGAGGGATTAACCATGAGGATTTTGCATGTATACTTTTCCCTTATTCTCTAGGAGAGGAGGCCTTTTATTGGTATAACCATTTTCCTACCACATCCATCTCTAAGTGGGCTGAGCTTGAGGCTACATTTTTGTAGAAATTTAAGATTCCCATTTGTTCTAATGAGCTTTATTTGCAGTTTACTGGAGTCAAGAGAGAGGTTAATGAGCCCATAGGATCATTCAACAATAGGCTCCACTAAGCATACACTAGACTTCAAACAACTTATGCTGGAAATGAGGCCACCACCCTAGAGGTCTACTTCAAAGCCCTTGACAACCTTACATCCACTTTCCTTAAATGAAGGACTAATCCCCCAGATAATTTTCTCACTACATACATAGAGGCTATTAAGGTCAACACATATCTGAAACAATATTTTTCAAGGCCTTTTCCATCCTTAGGACCTGTTGCTTACCCCAAAGAATTCCAAGCTCTTAACCAGGCTTTGACAAATCATGCTCCCATTATGAATCCACTACCCTCATTGCCTTTAGTCCCACATCTAGGTCCTCCAATAAATTAATCTTAGTTAATGACCTCTTATCCCTCAACAAATGGACAATCAACCCCTTCATCTACAACAATAGGTTGGTTTCCCTACATATTTGCATAATTCAGAAGTCTTGAATCAAGTTGTTGGTTCTAGAGGAGCATCTGGATACTCACTCGGTAATGTGAATGCAACACCACACAATGGTCTAGATAAGGAGTGACTGGATTAGTTATTTGAATAGGTGAAGAAACTGAATATGGAGGTAACCTATATGAGGAATTAGAACAACCCAATTCAAGATGGACAAAAGAACATGAAATCGAACTACAAAAGAGAGAACAAAGATGTTGCTAAAGGACAAAACTTTGATAGAGGGCAGTATTATGACATAAATCAAAATTTTGAAAGAGGACAAGACTCTGGCTAGAATTATGATAGGGGGAAACAAGGAAGACATGGATTCAATAGAAAGAAACCACCTAAACATAATATACCTTGGAATACTGGACCCAATAATGGGGGAATTCCTACTCCATTGGATCAGCCTCCTACCCAGGAGAAGCCTCCAAGTGGTGTGTATCTAGCAGAAGCAACTCTATCTGGATGGTGTAGGCTCCATAAGACAAGTCAACATTCTGAGTTAGATTGTCTTGAGTTTCAGACTGCTTCTTCCATCTTTTAGTATGAAGTTGAGAATAACTCTAATAGTTAGGATATTGTGCCCTCAAATCCTTATAATTCCCCAGTAATGGTACTTAACCATGCTCCATTCCCAAAAGGTGAGGTGAATGAACCAGAAGGAGAGTCTAGTGACTAGGATAATGAGATAGAGTAGGTGTTGAATGAGGATGAAATATCTCAGTTATTTAATGGAGAGAACGAGAATGATAATGGCCCTTTAGATGAGGAAGAAGTTGGTATTGAATAAGTTTAGATGTTTTAGCAACCCATAAAGAAATATGATTTGAGGAATAGGCTTAATAGGAGTCCATAATCTAGAGGTCCTTCCATCACTTCTATTCCTCTAAATAATTTTACTACACCAAATCCACAAGCCAGTAATAATCCATCTTACCCTCATGTGCCAACACAATACTTGTCAAAGGGAAGCAATGCTGAAGTATCAAAAGATAAAAAAAATAGTGGTTGCAAGGAATCTCATGCTGATATGAACATGGAGCAATTGGGAAAATATGTGACTGAAGAATTCAAGAAAGTAAAGGTAAGTCTTTCTGCTTTTGAGTTATTAAGAGTCCTTGCTATTAGGAATGCTTTCTTGGGGTCTCTTAATTCAAACACAACACCACAAGGGGTAATTGCCAGTGAGATAGTTGCCAGATCTTTTAATTCATAGGCACCTAAAGGCTAGGTCCAGGTCCCACCTACAGACAAAGGGAAGGATAAAGATAAGATTCAAGTTGCCAAGTTGACACCCAGTTGAGCCTATTACAGGGCACGTTGGAAACCCCTCCCTTTCTAATTTTTGTTTGTATCTTTGGGAAACATTGGCATAATTGTTTGTTGGATTTAGGAGCATCCACAAATTTTATGCCTTTTTCTATCTATAAAACATTAGGTATTACCCCTATTGTCTATCAAAAGAAGGTCACTCAATTAGACAAGACGAAGGTAATGTAGTAGGAGAACTGAACATGATCCCTACGCAGGGTGCATCAAGTGATCAACATTCAAGTTATTGATATTCCTAACACTTATGGTTTGATTTTGGGTCGAGATTTCACCAAGGCATTAAATCGTTATATATCTATAGACCACTCTCACATGTGGCTACCATGGAAAGGAGTCCCAAATCAGATTAGGATTGAAAGAGAGCCTAGAAAGAAGTATGTAATCATTGAGTACCAGAATACTTCAAATGAGATATTAATATCAGAGGTCAGCAAAGGGAACTATGTTGGCTACTTCAGTCTCAAATAATGAAGAGGTCTTTATGCTACAGGGCCCCTATTATGGATCTACATAAGAATCTGGAAGGTTTGAGGAAATCTTTATGATGCAAGATAATTCCATCAGTGATTTTGAAATGTTGAGTGAGCAAACAGATGAAACTAATGACCAAGAGGGCAGGCAACTCTTTTTGTTGGATAACTTTCATGAATTCATCTAGAGGTGTATGGAGAATTAGATCCAACTAGGTAGAAGTATGAATTTTGAAGAATTGTTTATCCTCAATTGGTGTCGAGTCCACGATGCACCCCACTCTGAGTTGGAATGTCATGTATGCCAGACTGCAGTGGAACATGTACAAAAATGTATTAACCCAACCCCAATTATCAGACTGAGTATATAGGGAGAACCAAATAATGATAAGGGTAAAACCCCAATGCTTCCTGATAAGCCTCCTATTTATAGTAAAATGAAAGATGAATCAAAGCAATTAGGGATTGGTGGCTGTTGGATATTAATGTTCGATGGGTCCAAATCTAAGCAAGGTGTTGGAGCAGGGTTTGAACTGATCAGTCCTAAAGGTAAGAGCTATTGTGCTGCTCATAGACTATAATTCCAATGCACTAATAATGTGGCTGAATATGATGCTTTAATCCATGGGTTGTTAATGACATCAAGGAAAAATGTTAAAATATTACAAGTTTTTGGGGATTCTGAGTAGGTAGTCAGGAAGGTGAGGAAACAATATTCATGTTGTGACAGTAGGATGACCAATTATAGACATAGAGTGTGGGATCTTATAGAGGGATTCAATGCTTTCAACATCTAGTTGATTCCTCGTAGTAGGAACCAAGTTGCAGATTCTCTAGCGCAAGCAGCTAGTACATTGCAACCCTTGCAACTTTTAGGATTGAATAAATTTACTGTGGAACTCACTCTAGTACCTTTGATAGATGACAACATTACCAATTTACAGGTGTTTGAAGATGATAAGCATATTCTGGATTTCATTACAAGTTGTGACGTGTTTTCTTCTCAAGTAATTGATGAGATAGAGCCTCAAGAGGTAGAAATGGACTTATAAGGGGTGATCAACCTAAATACCAACACTATCCAAAGAGGTATGGTGCAATTGGAATGAATTTTTGATTTGGATAAGATAAAAGATCAAGAGCAACAAGTCAAAAGGGACTCTCTCAGTAGTCAATGTGAAACATACAACATCGGAACACAAAATGACATAAAGAATATTTTTATTGGTAAAGTATGTACTCCCGAAGAAAGGAGAGGAATTATTGATGCTATACATACATATTGAGATGTGATAGCTTGGAGTGACGAAGATTTGAAAACATATGATACTTCAATCATTACACACACCATTCCTTTGAAGTCTAATGTCAAACCATTCAGGCAAAGACACAAACCAACTAATGCTCTGTTGGAACCCATCACTTAGAAAGAAGTGTAGAAGCTACTTTTAGTACAAATTATATTTCCAGTGAGGAACTCAACCTGGGTTGTGAATCTAGTTCTTGTGAGGAAAAAGAATGGAGAAATCAGACTATGTGTGGAAATTAGGAATCTTAAAAGAACATCAGAAAAAGATAATTATATGGTTCCTTCACTGGATGAGTTACTTTAGATTATTAATGGATCCCAGATGATGTCTTTTCCAGATGGGTATTCTGGATACAACCAATTCATGGTAAAATATGAAGATAGGCATAAAATCACCTTCACTACAAAATGGGGAACTTTTTCCTATAGAAGAATGCCCTCTGGGTTGATCAATATTGGAGCCACATTCCAAAGGGCTATGGATATTGCATTTAAGGACATAATTGGTAAGTGCATCATTATTTATATGGATGATTTGATGGTCTTCTCCAAGAAGCGAGGTAATCATATAGGAGATTTAAGCAAAATATTCCAAAGGTGCAAAGATTTTGGCATCTCACTTAACCCAAAGAAATGCATTTTTGGGGTTACAGAAGGGAAACTGCTAGGACATGTTATTTCAGAATAGGGTATCACCATTGATCCTGAATGAATAGAGGCTATCTTGAAGATTCAAGCTCCTACAAGCAAAAAGGAAATGAAGTCATTCTTTGGGAAGATCAACTTCATCAGTAATTTTATCACTAGATTTGTAGAGATAGTGAAGCCCTTGAATGCTATGTTAAAACAAGAGGCCAAAGTGGAATGGAGTGCATAAGCCAAGGAGGCATTCATAGAAATTAACAAATTTATTGTTGAGGCTCCAGTGTTGGTGAGTCCAGATTATGCTAAGCCTTTTTTCATATATTTATTTTCTTCTGATCACTCTTGTGCTAGAATGTTGACTCAAAATTTTGATCAAGGTGATGAGCATCCTATAGCCTTCATGAGTACTCCTTTAAAGGATGTCAAGTTGAGATATCAAAATGTAGAAAAGAAGGCCTATGCTTTGGTCAGAGCAGTGAAAAATTTCAAACATTATATTATGAGGAATAAGGTTTTTTCCATAGTACCTTATCCTACATTGAAGTTGTTGCTAATACAGAATGATATAGGTGAATGAAGAGCCAAGTGGGTAACTATGTTGCAAGAATAGGATATTGAGATCCAACCCCTAAAATTAGTGAGAGGGCAGGGACTGATAAAGACAATGGTTGAGATAGGTCTTGATCTCATGACTCATTATTATCATTTCCAAGAGGTATATCTAGGTGATTGGTATGATGAGATCATTTATTACTTATTGAACCAGTGGTGTCCTGATCACTTTAATACAGTTCAAAGATGGGCCTTGCACTTGAGGAGTGGAAGTTTTATGATGAAAGGGGGTGTTCTGTATAAGAAAAACCATGAGGGCATGTACTTAAGATGTCCAGGGAAGGAAGAAGCTACTAGAGTGATGATTGAATTCCATGAAAGATATGGCACAAACCATGGTTCTACATCTTCTACTACCAATCAGATCCTGAGGGCAGGTTATTATTGGCCTACCCTATTCAAGGATGTGCACAACCATGTGAGGACATGTCATGTATGTCAGATGGCAGAAAGTAAGGAAAAACATGCAACCCTTCCACTTTAGCCAATCATGGAGATGAAACCATTTTCATAGTGGGGAATAGACTTTATAGGTCCAATTAACCCACCTTCTTCTATGGGAAATCAATATATTCTAACCATAAATGATTATTTTACTAGATGGAATGAAGCTCTTACATGTAAGAAATGTGCCTCTGATGTGGTAATCGATTTCCTTGAGTCAAGTATTATTAATCATTCTGGTTGTCCATTGTCTTTGGTTTGTGATAATGGTCTTGCATTTGCATCACTGAAAATTTACAATTAGGCTTTTGACCATGGAATCATCATAAAGTTTGCATCTAATTACTACCCTTAGGGTAATGGTCTAGCTGAATCCTCCAATAAGAATCTCTTGATAGTAATTCATAAGTTACTGGAATAGAATCCTAAGGATTGACATGCCTAGCTTTGATTTGCTCTTTGGGAAGATCGTACTACATAGAAGGCATCCATAGGAACCTCTCCTTATCACTTAGTGTATGGTTTGGAACCTATCTTCCCCATCCAATTGAAGATCCCTACCTTATAGTCCATTAATATATACTATAACAAGGAGGATAAGCGTGAATCTCGTCTGACTGAGTTGTTACACCTTGAAGAGAAGAGAGATGAAGCCCTAGAAAATTTTGCCAAACACCAAGGTGTAGTGAAATGATGGTTTGATAGAAGAGCTAAGGTGAAATCCTTTAAAATCTCTGACTTAGTTCTCTACTAGGATAAATCCCATGACCGTAAGGGAGAGCATTGATAATTTGAGAAAAAAAAATTTGGCCCTTACCAGATTTCATAAATTCTGGGAGATAATGCTTTTCGCCTGAAAACCCTCACTGGTGAGGATATCCCACTACATATTAATGGGTAGTATCTGAAGCATTACTTCCAGTCTTGATTTGTTTCATAGCTCTTCCTTTTACATAGTTAGAGTAGGTTTGCTTTCTACATTGCTTTGTTGGTTTGTTGTTTTTCTTTGGTTAGAGTAGGGTTTCTCGCTGTTTTTCTTTTCTTCTTTTCTTTGTGATGGTTTTCTTTGGTTGGTTTTTCTTTCCGCTTTACTTTTCTATTTTAATTCCTAGCTTTCTTAGGGTTGTTGCATCTACATAATAGGCTACTTGCCTGGGGTTGTTCTAGAAATTTCTTTTACAAACTCTAGTCAGATTTTTTAGAGTCACATGGTGAAATTCCTTTATCTAATGTCCCTTGTACTCAAAATTAGAGTCACTTATTTTGGATGAACTTTGGAATATATTTTGGTCTCACATGTTCACATAAACTTTAAAGATTCTAGGATTGCATATGGCTCCTATGTAATTTGGCCTAGTGAAAAATATTATAGTCTGCTTTAGTGCCTCTATGTTCCTCATCCCTGAGTGTGAGTTTCATTACTTAAGAGGTGAAAGGAAGGTTTAAGAATATTAAGAGAAGAAAGAAAGAAAATAGAAAGTGTTGAAGTTCAAAATGAATATTCACCTTATTAGGAGTATCCTAGTATCTCTACCAGGGCTATAGATGCCTGGCTAGCAGTAGAGCTATGCTTGGGAGGGTCACAAGGATAACCTCATCAGGGCTATGGATGCCTGACTGGTAGTGAGGCTCTATCCAAGTTGCTTTTGAAGTTAGAAATTTTATGTAGCCTGGTCAGACTTGCCCTCGTTCCTCTTGGATCCAAGGAATAGGAAATGAATGCAAATACACACACTTGGACCTTGGTACAGGAAAATGTCTTCTTGCTTTTGATCTCTAAAAATTTGTTCATAGGCGTCCTGATGTAAGGGCTGAAACTAGAGATTCTAGGTTCTTGAGTCCAGTTTTTTCTTGAAATTCTCTAGAGCATTTCCCCAGTAGAGTCGCCATTTTTTGTGCACTTTTTGCACACATTCTCCACTTAAAGTAGGGACCCTCTTTTGATCTCTTTTTTATTTTGCTCATGGTATTTTGGGGCCTTTATATTTTGAGGATTTTCTTGCTTAGGCACGTGCTTTGATGTTTATCTTGCTTGCTAGAATAGTCCATCTATGATATGTTTTGAAAACCTTAAGTTTTTGATGTATTGCAGGTTTTTCACTATTCTCGAGGAAATCCACTCTTGGCGGAATTTCCTGATTTTCTTTCGTAAACCAGTGACAACTTCATTTCATTAAAAGTATAGAGATTTTGGTCCTTCACAAAATTCTATCAGGGCTGGATTTCTCTGAATTTCCATCACCATGTCGAATTCCTAGATTTTGAGTTGACCCATCTTGACTGCATTGATTATGCGATTGTCGTAGTGGGTATTAAGTCAAATTTTTGGGGGTTTTGTGTCATTTGAATTCTATAATTTGATTCCATTTTTTTTGGAGTGCTTGAGCTTGGGTATTGTTGCTGAATTGGGCATCTAGAATTGGAGCTGATTGTTGCAGTCAAATTTTTTGGAGGCTAATTGCACTCTATTTGGTTGTCTTTCCGACTTCTGCTATTTTGATTCTCTTGTCTTAATGGTATGTATATGATGCTTCCCCTTCTTTTGATAAATGAATCAAATTCCTTCATGGTTTGCATGTTTGAATTGTGAGTTGAGGTGTTGGAATGGTAGGGTTTGGTGATTTGGGCTTGCATTTCTGGTCTTGTGTCATTTGGAGTTTGAATTCCTGTAGGATTGAATGATTGAGTATATCATGGTTTGGGTTTGCCTATTCTGTTAAGATGTTTACCCCAATTCAGCCCTTGGGCTTTCCCTTTTACTCCTTAGTGAGAGAGATTGCTTGTATGGGTAAGGGAAAACCAGTTATCAAACTTTTCCATCATGAGAGTCAAGTTCATGCTTGTCTTGTGTGTTCATGTCAGAAATTTAGGGTTTTATGCCTAGGCCGACATCGCCACTTCCTCTCATTTCCCTTTGGGTGAGTTTTATATTCAAAATTGATTTGTAGGGAGTTTAAATCACATTTTTCGAGGCTCCATATTCTCAAAAATTGTGATCGTTTGATCGATTTGTGGGAGGTCATGGGAAAATGTGAACATCCATGTTTTTAGCGTTCTCACAGAATTCCTTAATCACTAGAATTTCTTGACCTTTCGATTTTCCTTCTATCTCCCAAAATGTGCATTGATCTGGAGATTTTGGTCCTTCACAGAATTCCATTGGGACTAGATTTCCCTGATTTGTCCGTCCCCTTGCCGGTTTCCCAAAAATTGAGTTAAGTGGTTAAAATTACATTAGTTTCACTAGAATCCATGCCTTTGGGATTTTCCCAAAATTTGTTGGCCTCTTCATTTTTCCGGAGTTTGTAAGTTATTGCCATTCTCATGGATTTCCATCCCCAACGGATTTTCTCGAGATTTTGTTGAAAATGGAGAATTAAGGAATTGCATGAAGTTTGCATAATCATTATGCATTTGATATTAGATTTGGACTTGTTTTAAGATGTTTCCTGCTACTTTATAGTTAATAACAATTGATTGAATGATTGTGGGATTCTTGTGTGCCTCCTTTGCTAGAATCCTCCTAGATAGGAATTTGTCAAAATTCCTCTCTCGCCTGGATTTTGCGCAAGGACTGAAAACCCAAAATTTGAATTGATTAACTTTTATGAAGGTTTTGGGAATTTGTCTTATCCTAAGATTTATATTAATGATGGGCTTATCTTTTTAATGGATTAATTGGTGTTCGATGTGATTTTTACTATGGTCTTTTCTTGAATGCAGGCTAAATCAGGTAAGGCAATGACAAGTGGAACCAAGGGTAAGGTATTGGACCCAGGTGTAGAGGGGTCTTCCATTTCCGATGTAGAAAGAATCAAGTTGGATATCAAGAGTAGAATTCCGGAGAGCAAGCTCTCCTCTATCTGGTTAGGGGTGACTGATACCAATGTTGGACTATGAGAATATGAGGAGTTAAAGACAAGGATGGGAGAACATGACCATTCTTTTCTGGCTAAGAGAAAGGTGGAATCAATATTGGCCCATGTGGCTAGATTTCCCCTATAGTACAATGCTATGAACTAGTACTTGAGTGTGCAAGGCATTATAACAAAAGTATAATGAGGATAATTGGTCCCCAAGGTAGGATTGTAGAAAATTTGGATCTAGTGTCCATAGCACACACTTTTGACATGCCTGAAAGGTCTCATGTGCTGGCATTTGACATAGATGTGGTAAGGAAGTTTTGTGAGGAAGATACTATCAAATCCTAGTAGGTTATCAATTCCTGTTTGGAGAAGCCTAAGTCCCATTTCTCCAATTTAACCAAGTAGTTGGTCAGACTCAAGTTCAAGAAGGAGTATGACTATTTTATCACCCTTCTCAGTAAGGTGGTAGGATTGAAGAATGCAAGAATGTTTGATAATTGGATGCTCCATGTATTGCTAGAATGGAATAGGGTATAGACTACCACTGGGCATGTATTATATGTGCCAGGATTCATGAGAAAATGTGTAATGTCCTATAGACCAAGAGTTTAAAAATGACCTCTTTCCTGTTCTATGCTTTGGCTAGGTTTCACCCATACAAGGGATTAAACACAAGGGGTGTGTTTGCACAAGATGAAATTTATTAAGTTTACCCACAACTACACCTGGGTACCTCAAGCTACAGGAGGGCGAATGATGCATTCACCATGTTTCTTCAAGGGGCAGACCATATCTAGATTTAAGACAAAGCCAAAGAGTTGATCAAAAGGTTTGGAGCCTGGCTTATCTAGTTCCCCACCTTTTCATACATAAGGATTGATGGATGTTAGAGGGCTCCATATAGGCTCCCAAGGTACGCTATTGATCATGTTGTGCTCTTGGAAGTCATAAGGAAAATCTATGACTTTGATATAATTCTAAAGAAGGAGAAGCACAACACAAGATTTGGTAATGACTTCCCTTTGAGGATAGGAACTAGTAAAGTATTCCCTTCTATCAACTCAACACATGCTTCTGAGGAAGAGAGCATTCTTGGTATCTCCTTCCACTCAAAGAGATTTAGGTTTGATATAACTGGTGAAGCCTAGAAGAAAGAAAGCAGAGAGAACAACCATAGGGATAACATAGAGGACTACTAGGCCAACCTTGGTCATGAATTTGAAGTTAGAAAAAATAAATTCTCTAGGTTACCAGTGAGCTTGGTGCAGTTGTACAACATAAGGGATATTCTTGATTAGGTTGAAGAGTATGGGAATCTAATCCAAGGCCATGAATTTGAGGGTGTGAATGATAGGCCAATTAAAGAGGTTGATTGGTTGGAGGAAGAGAAGACAGAGCTAGAATAGGTCATGAATCCAGTCATCAAGTATACAAAGCTCTAGCTCAAGCATAATATATAGGAGTTGGAAAGTGAGGGTGTGAAATGCACTTATGATCTCATGGGAGACTTGGAGTCTCACTTTTCATCTAAGGAGTCACTTGAACAAGATCCTAAAGAAAAAACCAAGGTGGGCTCTCCTTTCAAAATTAATATTAAGGATGTTCATACAAAGGAGGTAGGAGAGGCAGAAAAACAAAGAAGGCCTATGGCCAAAAAGAGGAAGCATGTTTCAATAAGGAAGACGGATGAAGGAGGTGAGCAAGAAAAGGAAGAGACCGGTGTTCCTTCACCGAAGAGAAGGAGAATTGTGAGATTATCACAGAAGGAGGCTTCTAAGGTAGATGAAAAGGTTGAAACACCTATGATAGAAGTAGAGAGTTTGGGGTAAAAGACACAAGTATACACTAGGAGGTCAAGGACTCCTCCTTCAAGGATGTTGCATTGAAAGAAAGTGCTCCCATGACTGCTCCTACCACCGAGCATGAGGACATCCCTCCTCTTCATGAGACTAGCAATATGCCAGATGAACCAAAATATGTTGAAGATTCTAAGGACCTTGATGAGGGAGAATTCTAGGAAAGTGATCTCTACAATGCTGAGGTAGAGATAGATAAGGTTTTGCAGTCTCCCTTGGTAGCTGGTGGGGATTCACCTGCAGGAGTTGAAGAGGATAGAGCTTCTCTTGAGAAGGAAGTTCCATCTAGGAATCCTTCAATAGTACATGGGAGGGAAGAACATAATACAAATAAGGATGATTCAATTGAGAAGGCTCCTGAGAAACCAAGAGTGGAGGAGATTTTTCCCAAAGTTCAACAAGAAGATGATGAACAGGACAAAGTGCAATCAAAATCTACTGCTCTGGGCTAGTTGGATCAGGAATTAAAAATAAAATATATTGTAGTGGATGGCACTCCTCCCAATTGGGATGACCTACTGGAGAACATTGGAAAGGGAAAGAAAAAGAAGAAATCAAGAGTCATTTCTAGGATTGAGAGGGATGATACAAATAACAGGGTAGTCCACATTGCTACTCCTTCTCCTGACAAGGATAGAGATGAAGTGACAGGAAATGATTAAAGTGTGCAGACTATTAATTTGGGGCATGCTTCAATGAAGAAGGATATTGAATAATATGAAGTCTCTAGTGTTGTGATCCTTGGTAGGTTGAGGAAAGAGATATAGACTAAATTAGAATTAGAGAAAGAAAATGAGAAGCTTAATAAATATTTACAGGAGTTGATGAAACCCTTGCAATCCATCAATTATTCCTCATTTGTTATGGGCTTCCTACCTCAGGAAACAATATTAGAGTTGGAAAAAATGAAGAATAACACACATGCTATAGCTGGTTGGTTGTAGGGGGTAAAAACCAAGGGATATAATGCTATCAAGGACATCCTTTCGATTGGAGGAGATGCAATAAGGTCATTGGATTGGCTGAAGGGTGTGTTGACCCAAGATAAGGAAGATATAGATCTCTTGCCACAAAATACAAGGACTATCATGGATCACACTGAGGATCAATTGGTAAAGGATTAAATTATTCCTTCCTCAAGAATTGTAGAGCCTTGGGAATGGTTTGAAATTCTGTAGATGAGGCAAAAGGCCTTGAAGAAGATATATAAACATGGAAGGAATATTGAGGACACTTTAACTAATATCTACAATAGGCGTATCTCTTTCTTTGAAGTAATGAAAGGGAGAAAGAAATTTGCACCCAAGAATCTTAACTTGGAGCAGTTTAGAAAATTATGGTGGGATGTATATTCTCCAGTTAGTGCGGGCCCTATTATCGAGCATCGGCTAGATGATGTTGCAACCTAGATTGCAGTCATTGGTAGGTATCAAACACATAAGGTGGATTGGGATAATATAGTAAAATAGTCAAGGGATGATATCAAGTGCCTTGAGAGGAGAGTTAGGGTTTTGCCTATGCCACCTATTGCTGACTTGGAAAGGGTGTTATTGTTGGTGTAGGATAAGGTGGAGTGTCCTAAAGATAAAGGGGGAAGTAGTTAATGCAAGGCTACATCATAATTTGTGCTTCCCCATTATTTTCTCCTCTTCCTTTGCATGCATTGGATTGATTTTTTTTGGAGACCTCAGGCCGAATTGGATGAAATTGGTGCATATTGCACATTTCATATTTTTTGAATTTCTCTTGGCCGACCTATTGTGTAGCCATTTATTATTCTAAACCCAAATTGGGCCGACATATCTTGGGGGGTTCTCTTTATGTTTTGTTTTATGCCTCATTTTTAAGGGGTTAAGTTAGATGAATTTCACATTAGAGTGAATTGTAATAGAAAGAATTAGAGTTAGAGTTAGTTTATCTTTTCAATCAAGTGTTGTAATAGAAGACTAGAATTTTTCCCACTTGGGATGATTTAATACAAAAAAAGACATTGTGATTTTGTGCCTTTCTTGTGTTGATTTTTATCTCGCATGGTTCTTGATGTTCTATCTTTAAAATTTCTTAAGTTTAGTTTATGTTAGATGGTTTGATGATGTTTAGGGTTTTATGCTTGAAATGTTTGCAGCAATCTCTAGTCCATACTTTTTGTAGTTAGCTGATTGTTAGCTTCTTTGCAAAGCTAGCCTGGACTTAAAATTATGCTTAGTTCAATTATGAATGTTTTTTCATTCCAATTACAATAGGGTTTTCTTGAATGAATATGCATGATCTAAAAATCTTTAACACCTTAGAAGATTACACTACTTATGTAAGATTGCAGATTTATATGGGTTAAATAGGAATTAGTTTTTGAGGGATTGGTCTATTTTGAGCATCTTATCATCTACATTGTCAATCTTAGGGTTAAGAATTAATCTTAGAATTATGTCTAAAACCTTTGTCTTTTGTTATTTATTTTATTATCTGGGTTAGTTTTAGGTTTTGAAGTATCAATATATTGTTAGATCTGATAAATTTAAGTCCAATATTTGCTTGTATTAAGGCCCCTTTGTCATTACCAGCATTTTCACATTATCTTTGAGTTGTTTTATTTGCATTGTCAAGACCTGACATTAGATACCTTGGGGTTATCTATTTTCCCATAGAGATCAACCTTTCAAGAGAGATAGGATAGCTTTTATTTTGTCTTAGTTGTTGCCATGTAGAAAACACCATCAATAAGGAGTACACCCAAATAAATCAATAACTCAACGACAACACATGACACTACCTACTCCCCCTGATAGGTAGAAACCAACTTTAGTCTAGAAAATGGATAGAAACATAGTTCCACTAGAATAATACATCTCCATATGCATCTACTTCAAGCAAGGAGGGGAAATAATCTCAACTTATCTGAAAGATGATCAAAAGAATCCTTAGGAAGATCCTTAGTAAATATATCAACAATTTGATCCTTTGTAGGAACATACTCAAGCTTCACTTCATTATCCATAACCTTCTCTCTTAAAATGTGATACCTAATAGATATATGATTTTTCCTTGAACGCATCAATGGATTATTTAAAATTTTAATTACACTTGGAATATCACAAAATCTAGAGATAGGCCTTTCATACACAAATCTGATATCCTTCAATGTCTATATCATCCATAATACCTATATATAGCATGATGTTGTTGCAATATACTTAGTGTTGGCCTCCTACAATGATTTTAACAACTAATCCCTTACAACTATGATTCAAAGATTGGAAATCTAACCTGAATAAACATTTCAATCATCATAAAGGTACATTAAAATTGTTAACCCAAGGATGTAAAATTGAAATGGGCCAGTACTATATGTGTACTACGAATCCAAAGCAACCATATCTATCCTACAACTAAGAAAAACACAATGTTGAAAGTAAATTTCTATGAATAAAATAACATAAATGTTGAACATCACCCAACAACTAGATTAAATTGAAATGCATGATAGAAATAAAGATCTGAGTGAACAAAGAGGAAACTACTATGTTTGCTTTGGTTGCAAGAATAGTCACAAAATGGAATTCTAGTGGTTGCAAGAACAATCAATGCCAGATTCTTAATTAATTATTGAGCATAAAATAACAACTAAACTAAACTAAGGTATGAGATGGAATACTTACCAAGTGGGCCACCTTGGATAGGCATCCCTTAAATCTAAGATAGAATCAAATTCATGAAATTATAACTTAATTTTATTCAGAAGAAAAACATGAGTACAATCATCATAGTTGTCTTGCCAAAAAACTCAAGAGTGCGATTACATCAATTAAGAAATCTTCTAACCGAGTGCCAGAAAGATCATTAGAGCCCTTATTTATTCAACCACCTATCAAGCCGGTCAAATCCAACAAACACAGAGGATGCCACATTAGGGAAACTGTAGAAAAGAGCAGGGGTGGCTACGCATGTGCATAACCTATTAGGTACAATCAACTTAGCTTGAATATGACACAACAGTAATTCCATCACATGCTCAACAACATTTAAGACCATAACAAGACAATTACAATCTGATGCATGAGGAATCTCAAGCCGCCAAGAGTCTTCAATAACCACCTCGTTGACCGATATAGCACACATCCAGCTATCGAGATCTTCCTAAAATGTAGGTCTCAAATCATCTACATGAAAATGTTAGCATGCACAACAACTGCATATCCATAATCATCTTTAAGTGATATTCATAATCACATGCAAAGTTAACAAAAACAATCCACATAGCATATTGATATCATTTGAAAGCTTATGGAAATAAATTCTTGTCCAAGGTCTATGGTGTCAAGGAAATATTATGATAGATCAACTCTCAAGCATCAAAGTATTATGTATCTATAGGAAATGGACAACAATCCTATCAATAATTAAGCCATAAACTAGACTCATCATTCCCCCCCAACCTAACGTCTTGTTGGTCTTCCACCAGAGGAAGAATTAAGCTTTTGTTTGGTCAATGCCCTGAAGTTGGCAACTGGAAGCTATCCCACATCTCTTTCTGCCATATTTTAGTTAGGATCCCAATAGAATCCTTGTTGACTTTCCAACCTACTCCATCTCTTCCTTTCATCAGCAATGTCATACTTGTAAAACCTATAGTTTATCATTGGCCACAATAGAATAGGAGTCTAAAAAATTAGTGAAAGCTATAATTTCCCTTTTGTTCTTTCGAGTTGAATATACTTATCAATTCTTTTGAGTGTTTCCACATAGTGGTACATGGAATGAGGCTTTTCTTGCTTCAAATCATTAGATAGGGTATTCCGTATTTGTGAGAGGTATCCCATCACAAATTCTCATGTGGTTCTTGCCATCTCTTCATACTCTTTGTATGTTGCCTCTCTCTTAGGTAGGATCCTGTAGCTACAACTTGGCTGGTATAACATTATGTGCCAATCCTTAAAAATATCTCTTGGATGTCTAGACTCAACCCTAATGGGTAGGGGAATGCTGGATTCAACTTGCTTGTAAGTCTTGTACTACTTTCCCCAACTTACTTCATTTTGTATCCAGGACATGAATGCCCATAATTGGACATGCCCAACATATAACAGTGGATTCCAATCTTGATCTTTGGTTACAAAAAAATTATGTAAATAAAATTTGCACAACATATTTTTCATCTCAGGGGGAGAAATGCGAAAAGCATTGAAAAATTTAGTAGGGGTTTCAATTGAGGGGTTCAAACCTAGAAAAATATTTGCAAACATTAATGAAAGATGCTTTTATTTTAAAGAAATGACATGGGTATGTGCAGGATCATGATGGGCCAAAAAGTGGCAATATGTAAGCCATATGATGGTCCATGTGGTTAACAACCTTTTTTCTACCCAAAATTGATGAAATGAAAAGGGTTTTTAGAGGATATTCTCAGCTTTCCACCAATATAAATTATGCTTTACTTTTAATTTAATAAATAATTATTATTCATTTTCTATTAGAATTACAAATAAAGCTTTGATTGGTAGGATGATTGAAAAGCATCTATAACTTTCAAATGGTATCACATTTTTTGAATCTGAAACATGCATCACATTATATGCTTCCCATACTATAGGATTAAAAAATAAAAAAATGAATTTCATGCATTTTTGACCAAGTTAAGGTGGTTAGATAGACAAACTTTAATATTTTTTAAAAGTTTTAATACAAAATTCATAATTAATTTTCTACTTGGAAACAAATTTTAAAAAAATATGCATCACATTGGGACATGAGTCCTCTACTTATATATAAAATCTTATAAAAAAATATTATCATTTTATTGTGGTTAGGGTAGTCAGACAGACACCTACTTCTTATTTTTACCCTGAAATTTAAATACTACTGCATTAAAATTTCAAATTTTCACCAAATAGAACTTTTTTTTTTTAAATAAAGGTCTAGTAGTTTAGAAACTACATTCAATTTGCTATAGATTCTATTTTTAATTTTTTTTGAAATAATATAGATAACTTATTCAAATTTTTACGTCAATTTCTCTAACTCTTATTTTTTGTCTTTTTATTGCCACTTAAGGGCCTTTTTTTTCCATGATGATCCTGCACATACCCACATATACCCTCAGAGAATATTTGCATTCCAATATTTGTGGAACTAAATTTTTCATGTCATCCACCTTCTTCTTTAAAACAATAATTTTTTCACTCTTATTTTCAATTTCCTCATATTTTTGTTCAATTTCCTTCTTCAGCCTACATTTTTCTCCTTTGCATTCTTCTTCTCTTCTTTGTATTTCCTTCCATAAATTCAAAATTACTATGTTCATTGAAAAATCAGAGGGCCTATGTACTCCTACTATTATTTTATCTGGCACTTGTGCTTGCCCTTGGTGGAGTACTATCCACAAGGTTTCTTCTTACTCAGCCAATTCTAGTTGTAGGGGCTCTAGGCCTTATACTTCCATTTCAATCTGTAGGGCCTATTTTTCATGTTCTTGCTCATGCTGCAGGAACTCTTGTTGTACGAGTTCCTGATTTACTTCACACGCTTAGCTTTCAACTTTCTCTACAATATCCTCAAGATCAACCAATGTTAAATTTTCTACTTCTTCAAACACATCAATTTCCTTTTCATTTGCGTGCTCCATTGGAGCTTCTATATCCTCCTGCGATGACTTTCTAGGTTTAGGGCTTCCCTCGAAAGATACCCTAATGGTTGGCCCAGCTGAATTTGATTTTTTGGGAGGGCTTCTTTGTTTTTCCTTTGCTACAAGAAGAATATTGTCAACTTTCCATTTCCTAGAGCTTGACACTTCCTTTTCTATCATTTTCTTTTTACCTTTTCTTTATTTTAGTTCTACCTTCCTCTGTTGTGCCCTAGTTTTCATTAATATGCCACAGGGACATCATCATTAGAGTCACAAGAGGAACCCTCATTATCAGAATGCTCTGCCTCAGAAGAACTAATTTCAATAACTTGTATGGTTGCAGGAGGGTTTCCACTAGGGCTTGCATCAAAATTTGAGGTACCAGTAGTGGTCCCAACACTGCCCCTTCTCCTCCCAATCCTATGAGGTTGAGGAAAAACCCTAGGTTGAAAATTCTCTAGTCTAATTTGATCAATTCTAAAATAAAATTCCCATGAAATATTGGACACATCATGTAGATATTTTTCAACTAATAATTTAATTAGGCAATAGTGGGAAATGAATTGTCCCTACCTTTGAGAGTTTCTACTGCCATGATCAAAAGAAGGTGATACAACACATTGGGAACATTAATTTTCCTTTCGTGCCTCATGTGTTTGAGGAGCTTAAAATGCACAGAATGTAAATTTGACTAGCGATGTTCACAAGTGATATACTTGACAACATAGACCACAAACTACTTCCAAAGCTTGAGCAGAGAAGTCTTCTGTGCTCCTTTCTTGTCTATGCTCAACGAAGGATCATTAGGTTCTATGAATTCAGACCTAGATGACCTAACATCTCTAGTTGCAGGGTAATTTTTCTTGCCAACAAGTAACCTTGTAACTTTTGCAATTCTTTCCTCCCTAGCTAGACTTCTAGTCCTTTTACTATGGCCCTTCCTTCACACAATGTTTGGGAAAATTCTAATGCAATACCTTCATTGAAACCATCCATCTCTAGGAAATAGTCTAGCCATCCACAATTTACAAACTTAGCTTGGCAAGGCGCATCCTATAATAAAACATCATGAACTATGGGTCCGTTTTGAATCAACCCACCTCCCATTGTTTGCAATCAAATAGTTACTCTCCAATAATTTTCTTCCTATAATTCTTGTTTGGAAACCAAACTTTTCCTTCCTGCAAGTTTGTTGAATTTCCAATGCTGTTTTTGTTTGAATTTTACCTTTTGATTTAGGATTATGACAAGGACAATTACAGAAATAATGGAGTAATAAATGCAGGCTATGATTAAAGAAAATGGTGGTAGAGGATTTGCATTTCACACATACGAGCCATCATTTCATAATTCAATTTTCCTGAGTTATCCTGATATCTTGAGTCATAGAGTAGTGCCCAATCTCCAGGCCGAAACTTCTTATCCTTGATGAATTTATCATGCTACCTTATTCAGTGATTCTACACTACCTCTATGTGTTTCAAATCTTCCTTCCTCATCTCATCCAAAGCATTTAGCTGCATGATTCTATCTCTTTATGCTTCAAAAATATCTATTCCCAATTCTACTACAGTTTTAAGAGTCTTATGTTCAAATTCAATGGGCATCATGGCTGAATTTCCATACAACAAATCAAATGGAGTGAATCCTATAGTTGTTTTCTAGGTGGTTCTATAAGCCCAAACAACTTTTGGTAACCTACTTGCACAATAATTTTTATGGATAGCCATTGTTTTGGTCAAAATGGCTTCAATTTCTCTGTTAGTCACCTCAACTTGGCTATTGGCCTGGGGGTGATAAGGAGTAGACTTCCTATGCCTAATGTTGTACTCATTGACCAGTTTTGTAACAAGGGTTGATGTGAATTAAGTCCCTTGATGAGTGAATATTTCTCTTGGAACTCCATACCATGTGAAAATTTCCTCATATAGAAATTTTGCAACCTTATTATCTGGTGCAGGTTTCATGGCTTTAACTTCAACCCATTTAGTTACATAATAAGTGCATACCAAAATATAGGATTTACCTTTTGATGGTGGATCAATGGGTCCTACAAAATCCAGTCCCCACCTATCAAATGGACTAATTACTACCTAAGGACAAAGTGGCATCTCATAAGATTTTGTTGGCCAGCCCATCCTTTGGCATATGTCACACTTCCTTGTATATCTCCCTACATCCTTGTGAAGTGTTGGCCAGTAATATCTTGTGTTCACAATCTTCATTTTTGTCCTCTTGGCTGCAAAATTTCCCCCACATAGTTCATTGTGATATGCATGCAAAATATCAAATGTTTCATCTTCTCTCACACATCTCCTCATGACCTGGTTAGGTCCAGTGTAGAACAAACATCCAACAATCCATGAGAAAGGAAAAAAAAATTCAATGAGCCCTCTCCTCTCTTTTGGATAGAAGTGAGGAGGGACTCTCCCTATGACTAGAAATTTAGCTATTTTAGCATACTAGGGTGTTTTCACACTAATGGAAAATAAGTGCTCATCAGGAAAAGAATCATCTATGACTTGATTATCTTCTGATATGGTCAGCCTTGAAAGAAAATCTGCAACAACATTGGCTTTCCTCAGTTTATCCACAATGGTTATGTCAAACTCTTGCATCAACAATAGCCATCTTGCTAGGCTTCCTAAAATCAAAGGCTTATGCATGAGGTATCTAATAGTTGCATGATTGGTGCACACAAAGATTTGGTAGCCGGTTATGTAATGTCTAATTTTTAAAAAATCATAGATCATTGCTAACATTTATTTTTCTGTCAATGTATATTTGAATTCAGCTCCTTGCATATTTTTGCAAACAAAGTAAATGGTGTTTTCAATAGCTCCTTCTTCTATCCTAGGAATTCTCCTATAACATATTTTGATGCATTAGTATGTATGTGAAAAGGAGACTACCAATTAGGTCCCTTGAGGATAGGAGCATGAGTTAAAGTTTCTTTCAATTCAGATTATTCCTTATCACAACTTTCTATCCATTAGAACTCAACATCTTTATTTAGGAGATTATACAATGTTGATATCATTTTACTGAAGTCTTTGATGAACCTCTTGTAATAACCTAAATGTCCTAAGAAACTCCTACCATATTTTTTTGTTGCAAGAATAGGTATATTGGTAATTACCTCAATCTTTTCCTGTTCTACTTGAACTCCTTTGTGAGAGATGTAGTGGCCAAGAACTACACCTTCCTACATCATCATGAAGCACTTTTCACTATTTAAAGACATATTGTGATCTGCACATCTCTATAGGACTCTTTTAATATTTTCTAGAGCTTCATTGAAATTAGCACCATAAGTAGTGAAATCATCCATATAAATCTCCATGCAATCATTAGAAATGTTTGAAAAATATGCTAATGATTGTCTTCTGAAAATTTGTTGGTGCATTGCATAAGCCAAATGTAAGTACTTAGTAGGAATAGGCTCCTCATGGATAGGTAAATGTGGTCTTCTCCTAGTCCTCTGGTGCAATTTGGATCTGGTTATAGCCACTAAATCCATCAAGAAAAGAAAAGTATTCCTTTCCTGCAAGTGATTCCATAACTTGATCTATGAATGGCAAGGGAAAATTATATTTTTTGGTGGTAGAGTTAAGTTACTTGTAATCAATACAAAATTTTCACTTCCCTCCTTTTTTGGGCACAATCACCAATGGGGACACCCACTGGCTATCCGAAATGGAGTAGATAAATCCAACATCAAGTAATTTTTGCAGTTCTCTTTTTACAATTTCTCTCAATGGAAGATTAATTCTTCTTTGTGACTATCTTATTGGTGTAAAATCATCTCTTATATATCCTATGAATGAAAATTTTAGGTTCCAATCCCTTCATATCATGATAATCCCTTGCAAATTCATTTTGGTGGCCCTTTAGCAAGTTTGCTAATGACAATTGTTGTTCTTCACTCAATTTACTATTGATATTCAGATATTTCTCTTCTGACACTTGCACTTGTGTAGTTAACTCAACCATATATACTTCACTAATGCTTGGTACCTTGAGTTCATGTGTTAGTAATGCATGGAACATACCTATTGCTATAGGAAATTCAGCTACAAGAAATGCATTTGTAGGAAGAACAAATGTAGGAAGAGTGGCTACAGGATGAGCAGCTATAGGAAGAGTGTGCAGGAGTGTCTTTACTGTATCAATAGAATCATAGGATGATGTTTCCTCTAAATCATAATGGTTTTGAATTATGTTAGATAGTACCCCATCTTCATCTTGAATCTACAGGAAAATACCTCTTCCTAACATCATAAGTTTTTCCATAGAATTAATTTCCTCGACCTCTTCACCAACATGTGGTCATACTAAATCATCCCTAATATGGGATAGTTGAGCAAGAGGGTAGATAATAAAATTTTGGGTGCTCTTCTCATCTAAAATGGTCATGTCTCTTATTCGACATCCAATATAAGCATTTGTTGTTTCTAACCACAATCTTGCAAGAATAATGGGGTACCAACCTAATGTGGCTTTGGGAGAAAGAATCATAATTTTTTTTGGGTACTCCCAAGAGTCTAGAGTTACCACTAGATCTTCCACTATACCATTATTCTTAAAATTAGAGCTATTAGAAATCTACAGGATAGTAGGAGTATGTCTCATACTTACAATCTTTAGTTGTTGCGGGATTTCCTTGGTAATAACATTTATTGTTGTTCCCAAATCAATTAGAGAATTCTTTATTTGTATCCCATTTATAAAAAATCCTACCACGTGACTCCTTGGGTCATTGTACTTGGGGATGGTGACTTTTCGAAGCATGATGTTAGGAAGTTGTCGCACCACATGATGTGTAGTGGGGTCTTTCTTCTTCCTACCTAGATTCTTAAGGCATGCTTCCTTGATTGCGTTGTTGTATATGAACATATTTGATGGCCTTGTTGACATGCTCAAATTTTGCAAACTTGAGGTGCCCATTTCAAGAAATTTGCTTATGCACTTTTTGAAGTGCACTTGAGGGGTCAGCCAGAGAGACCCTACTTTGGAGAATAAGAATTTGAGGCATGTTGATTTCCAAGGAAAACCCATCTGCAGACATGTTTGATTGACATATATGAGTGTGTGTGTCAATTTTAAGCTTCCCACAATAGGTTTTGTCAGGGTTTTGAAAAGTGAAGCTGGAGGGTTTTTGCACTGTTCTGTTGTTTGCAGAATTGTCAGTTTGTGAAATAGCCTCCTGTTTGAGCTTGGATTTCGCAACCACTTGACTGTCATGTCAAAATGAATTTTGTTTTGTGTTCTCCATACCTAAATGATCTTGGGTGTCAGTTTTCAGAGCCCCATGATTTGATTTTCTATTTTTAGTAGATCAAAATCAAACGCAATTTGTTTAGTTTCACATCTGCATTCCTGACAGCCTTTCTGACTGGTCAACTTTAATTGTTAATATCTTTTGATCAAGGATGTTTCATGGAAATTACTTTTGCACACATGACCGGGGTACCTTAATGAACTTATGTGTTTGATGGCAGATTGCCAATAATTGATTTACTATTTTTAAAAATTGCTAGTCGGGTGTGTTCTGATTGTTTTAGAACAACTGTTTTTTCAGAAAAGCCTGACTCAGCAACTTTGTCAATTAATATCCAGTTCCTCAGGATCTTTTTCTCTAAGCCATCTTTTGCACTATACTTTTGGATCAATTGACTATATTCTTGCAATTTTTTATGGTTTCAGAAGGTTGTTTGATTGATTTCCCAGTCTGATTCCTAAGCCAACTTGACCTATTTTGCCCATTTTGCAAAAGTGATAGAAACTAGTTTTTCAAGGCAACCCAATTTACCATTTCACTTCAAATGCATCTAGATGTTGTCCTGGGATTATTTTAGTTTGAAACTTGTTTGAAAAAGAAAATTTGTTTAGCCAAGCCCCCGTGGGGCTCAACATGTTTTGCACTGTCTTGACTTGTATTTGTTATGGTGTTGCAACCATGTCAGATAAATGTTTTGGAGATGGTAAATGGGGAGAAAGATAAATGTAGCATTGTCTTCATGTATTCAAATACATGGACCAATAACTAAGAATGGTTTAGGCTCTTGAGTGGCAACCAAACATTAATATAAGAAGGTCTCTGAACTGTTTGAAAGTGGTGTTTCATTTAAGCTACTATGGGGTAAATCCATACTACTATTCAATCTTTCTTGGTTATTTTAGCAACCACATAATAATGTGATCTATGGAATTACTCTCCAAGCCACATTCATGTTGAAAGTTGTTTAAAGAAAAATCATTATTAATGCAAGTCTCAGTCTCACAAGGGTGTTGGATGTTCCTTGTGAAATGTATGCAAAGCATCTAATTAGTCACCATGATTGTGGTTTGTCTTAAATTTTATAAGTTTTGCATTGCTACTGGTGGTTCTTTTGACAATTTCAATGGGCAAAATCTTTAAATGCTAAAGGGAAGAGAAAAGACTCAAAATCATTTGATCTTGTTTGAAAAAATGCCCCTTTCAATATGTATGCTACTTGTTGCATAATGCACATAATGGCTATGTTGAAGGACCTTAGAAATTCTCAAGAAAACACCAGTGGATAAAGGGATGTCCGCACAGATGAGGGTGGTGTTTCTCTTGGGTTCCCATGGGACAAATTCACAACACTATTTAGTTTTTGTTGTTTTGAGCAGCCACTATGCCACAAAAGGATTAGCAGAGGCACACATGGTTCTGATTGGGGGTGTGGTCCAAGGTAGAAGGTATTGGTACTAGCCTGTCATCAACTAGAACAAGTTAGGACAAATGATTGCACCATTTACACTAGCTGGAGAGGGGTCCAAATGATAATAAAAGTTGCACAATGATAGTGCGCCCAGTCAATGGAGATGGATTGCTTTGAATTATCATGAATTGCACACAAGATGAATTATCACTATGAACCAATCAGCATGGGCGCAACTATAGTAGGGTATGAGATGGAGAGCCTCAGCCACTAGGGAATAAAGGATAGTGGTAGGGAAGGCACAACCAGTAGTGAGGGTGGGCACATTCGATGGAGGAGAGAGCCCGTGCCTTCAAATGGAGGCACATGACAATAGTGAAAGGGTGTGGCCTACAGGAGAAGGTAGCCCATGCACACCAATGAGCTAAGTGCAAGGCTTGGACTAGGTGAGAGCTGGGCTCAAACCAGGTGAAGAGGACGAGGCCCACCACAAATGAAGAGGCCACCATGGAGGGGTGCAACCAGTAAGTGGAGGTGTGTTTGTAGGTTATAAACATCCATCATGCAGGAAACATAAAGAAAGCCTGGAAGGTGAATAGAAGGCATGGCTAGGTGAATGAATGATGCAACCCGTAGTTGAGCAGGGCTCGTATGTTGATTGAAGCATCCATGAGCTAGAGGAAATATTGTGTGGCACAAGCAAAGATGAAGGGTGCATGGACGCCATGATTTATGAGAGGGAGAGCTCGATCCATTGGGGAGCCGCCATAGCCATGGGAGTTTGCAAACAATAGGATTAGGGAAGTCTCGCCCAACCTCACGAGCCTCGCACAACAATGTGTGACATCAGTCAAAAGCCTGTGAGGTGTGCGAGAATGCACGGGGGAGCTCTTCATTAAAAATTTTCAAAAATTTATATGGTTTGCTCATATGTGTGGTGGGCCCGCAGGTGATGTTTTGTGCACGAGAAAGGAAAATATTAAATTGGAAGGTGAGTATAAGGTAGGGGTAAATTAATTTATACCCAAATAAAAACAGGTGAAATACAAATGGCACGAGTTAATTGAAAAATTGCCAGGGATTGAATATTTAAATGGTGGGTCTGTGCAATTTTTACATGGCAAAGCATTTAGGGATAAAATAATTTTCCCAGGGAGGTAAATAATGAAATATTTAAATTTCCCAGTGGGGAGTTTGTTTTAAATGATAAAACATTGGAATTATAAGTGTGCCCCATGAGTAAATTTTAAAGTGGGGATAAATTTATAGAGTGAATGTGTATTCACTGTGCAAATATTTTATTTGCTAGGAAATAATGTGCTGCAAATAAGTTGAACTAAGACAATGCTGAGGAATATTTTGATGTTTTCATTGGACAAGTGGATTTATTCACTTTGTAAACAACAGTTCATTATTTGCTAAAGTATTGCCACAACAAATGAAGAGTAAAAACCAGAAATAGATGTGCACGGGAATGGAGTTTTCTTTCAGCTATAAGTAATGAGTGAGAATCTCCACATGGGCATGTTTTCTGTTGTTGGGCAATGATGAGCAAAGGTAGTTTGGAGGGAATGTTTTTGTTGCTACAGAGGAGGAAGGAAGAGATATTATTTTTAGTTGATGATCGACGGTGAAAAAAGTTTCTAGATGGCAATTGCTGATCGAATTTAGGGCTGCTTATTTTTGCCTCTCTTCTTATATATCTTCTATTATTCTCTCATTGTAAAGGGTTCTGAGATTAGGTTCTGAGTTTTTGTATTGGGCTGGGTGAATAGAGATTTGTATTTTCCTATTCATCGTTTGAGTTTGTAAGCTGCAATTTTATGAATTCAAAAGTAAATATAGTCACTTTATGCAATTAATATCATGAAGTGCTTCCACATTCATGAATGTCATTAGATTGTCTCCACATTTGTACACTTTCAGTCATGTAAATTCAATAATACAAAGTGTCTTTGAATTTATCATCTCAAGTTTCATGAGATTGTTTTTTCTATTCATTGTTTTGTTTCAAGGAAATGGTTAAAATGCTTTGAGTAGGTGATTGTGATTTCAGGTGTGCAGATGGGATTTGATAAGAAGAATCTGATTGATATCAAGAGAAGGATTGTTGGTGCAAGGCACTAACAATTAATGCAAAGCATTAGCAAGTTAAATACACTAGTTGAAGACTGTTTGTTGGAGAATTCGTTTTATGTGTTTGACTCCATGGCCCAGAACTGGCACTGATCTATTTTTCAGTTTGTGCATCTCAAAAATAATTTTAAATGCAAAATCATTCTAATCTTACTGTATTATTGTGTGTCCTACTTTCCAATGGCTGAGAGAGGGTTGAGCTGCTAAGAATTTAGCCAAATTTAAAGTTGTCAATGCTTCCCTTAGTGTTTTTTCATTGGGAATCATCTACTTTGTAAAACAATGTCAGTGTATGAGTGAATTAAGTTTTGAGCATTGTTTAGGTTTACCCACCTTGGTCCTATAGAGCCAAAAATGTAGGAGATGTTAGTCTTTGACTGAATCTTGTCAGTTGGCCACTAGCATTTGTTGTTCTTTAATATAGAGGTTGGCTACCTCTTAGAGAATTACAAATCCTAGCTGGGTTGTTATTTTAAACACCAACAGAATGACAACTCTACTGGGGACAATTTGAGAAAATTCTAGTTGCAGAATCTAGCCTTAAGAGTCAGTGCATAGAGTCAAATTATTTATCATTCTGAATTTGTTCAAGTTTGAAGGATTTCAACCCTGGAGAAGAAAGTGTTGCAGTGAACCTGAATAGTTTTGTAATTTGTGGTGCTCTGCTAGTGGAAAGGAACTCAGAGAAAAATTTATATGTAAAAGAACTTCATACTATTTGAAGTTCAGTCCTTTGTGAAAAGAGGTGGCGACTTTGTTTGATAGAACCTGTTGAAAATTTAAAGAAAGTTCCAAATCTACAAATATTACCAGTCAAGAAGACAATTTGTAGTAGTTTAAAAGTTTCCAGGTATTCTTCACATTTGGTTTTCAAGAACTCTTGTATGAAGACCATATTTGAACTTCTTAGAAGAAACTTTGTTTCCCTATTGAGTGAGTTAGCACTGACAAAGGGAAAGAATGGTAAATTAAGTTTGTACACTTTTATTTATTGGATTTGTTGAATGTAATTATAGTTTGTAGACAAGATGTTTATGATTATCCTCAAGAGGATGCAAGTGACAAGTTCAGTGATGATACCCAATTTGATGTTGAAATGCAAAGTGATATGGATTGTTGTTATGACAACCGAGAAGAAAGTAAGAAGGGAGAAGTGGATAGTTTATTCAATAGGAGTGGTTATGACTTTTCTTGTGGTAATGTTGTTAGCAATTTTGCCTCCTATGATTGGGGAGATCCAGTTTATCATCAGCCCATTGAATTCTCAAAGTTTGAAGTTGAGAATCCTTTGATGTGCCCTAATTTGCAATTTGATATTGCATCCAATTCAAGTGAATGCAAAAAAAGAGGAAGTGGTTGAAACAATAAATCAAAATAGTGATCTATTGAGTTGTGAACAAATTTCAGACCTATTGACCATAGGATATCAGAAATGTGCACATGAGGACAACTCTTAGTTATTGTGTGCAGCCCCTATTAACTTTCATAGTGGTGATGAACTTCAAGATGCAAGGTATGATGCAAGTGAATCTGATTCTCTTTCCAAGGATGAACTAATTGATGATGATGATGATGATATGGATGAAGACAAACAACAAATTAATTGTGAGGATGCACTATATGCTAAGTATAAAGATTTGGACACTGATGTAAGTTCAGAAATATCTTTTGATGAGTTTGAAGTAGAAAATAACCATGAGGTTTACATATCCAACGAGTCAAATCTTGAGGATTGTAATGCAGATTTGGATAATTCTTTGTTTTATGACTTGAATGAGCCTAGTCATGAGTCTTTGAGTGAGAATGAAGATGTTGATTTTGATGAGAAATCAGATTGTTCTTGTGAACCAAAATTGCTCGTTGTTGAGAAAAAATATAATATTGAAGAGGTTGATACCTTATGTTCAGAGGATGACTATATGATTATAGATGATGATGAGGCATAAATCCCTAATGAATCTCAATACCAACATGATGAAGAATAGTTACAAAGTGAGCTAATACACGAGTGTATTTGTTTGCGTATACTTAGATATGGTTTGCATGATGAGCAAGATATTTTGGTAAGTTCTTGTGATAGTTTTAATTCTGATATGAAAACTAGTAATCAATTTGGGTTTAACAGGTCCAGCCACAAGGCAAAATGTGAGTGCTATTTTTGTCAGCTCGAAGAGGTTTTCATAAAATGTGGCGATGTGAACAACATTGAGGCAAGCTGTTTTTAGCTTGAGAATGATTTAAGTGATGAATATAATCAGTTGATGCTACATGATAATCAAAATTTTGAAAGTATGGCTGACTTTCAGATGCATAGTGATTGTGAACATGTTGGCAATGTTGTGAATGGTTGTTTGTTAAGAAATACCAACATGTTTTATTAGGCAGATGGTTGTGATCAAGTTATGCTTTCAAATGGTCTTGATCCCCATTTTCAAATACTGCCACGTAATACTAAATCAGAGAATGAAGAAAGTAATAGTGATGTGACATATTTGATTTGGTTGAAACTTGATGACAGAGTTGAACAGAGAGTAAGTTCACATTTGCACAAGGGAAGTTTGGTATTTTTGTTTGCAAAGATGTAGTCACCTGTGTTATTGTGGTTTGATAAAGGCAAACATAAGTTGAGGGAGATCAACTCTTTCTACATAATTATATTTGACAAAGGTAAATTTTGATTCCCATTTTTTCATTTGGTGACCTAGGGTCATTAGATGAAGTTGAAAAATGAAAGTTGAATTGGGGAGAAGTTTGAAGACACTTGACAGATTCAAAATTTGGTCTACTCTCCCCAAAGATCTAGAATCTTGCTATGCCCATAGGGGGCATACATCCCTAAATAGATCCATTGTTGACACTCTCAAATTTTGCAAATTTGAGGTGCCCATTTCGAGAAATTTGCTTCTGCACTTGAGGGGTCAGTCTGAGTGACCCTACTTTGGACAATCATAATTTGAGGCATGTTGATTTCCAAGAAAAACCCATCTGTAGATGTGTTTGATTGACATATATGAGTGTGTGTGTCAATTTTCAGCTTCCCACGATAGGTTTGTCAGGGTTTTGAAAAGTGAAGCTGGAGGGTTTTTGCACTATTCTATTTGCAGATTTGTCAGTTTGTGAAGCAACCTCCTGTTTGAGCTTGGATTTCGCAACCAGTTGAATTTCATGTCAAAATGAATGTTGTTCTATGTTCTCAATACCTAAATGATCTCGAGTGTCAATTTTCAGAGACCCATGATCTGATTTTCTAGTTTTAGCAGATCGAAACCAAATGCAGTTTGTTTAGTTTCACATATGCATTCCTGACAGCCTTTCTGACTGGTCAACTTTGATTGTTAATATCTTTTGATCAAGGACATTTCATGGAAATTACTTTTTCACACATGATCAAGGTACCTCAATGAACTTATGTGTTTTATGGAAGATTTCCAAGAGTTGATTTACTATTTTTACAAATTGGTAGTCGGGTGTGTTCTGATTGTTTCAGAACACTTGTTTCAGAAAATCCTGACTGGGCAACTTTGCCGATTAATATCCGGTTCCTCGAGATCTTTTTCTCTGAGTCATCTTTTGCACTATACTTTTGGATCAATTGACTATATTCTTGCAAGTTTTTATGGTTTCACAAGGTTTTTTGTTTGGTTTCCCAGATTGATTCCTGAGGCAACTTGACCTGTTTTGCCCATTTTGCAAAAGTGACAGAAAATAGGTTTTGAAGGCAACCTAGTTTACCATTTCACTTCAAATGCATCCAGATGTTGTCTTGGGATGATTTTAATTCAAAAATTGTTTGAAAATGAAAATTTGTTTAGTCGAGCCCATGTGGGGCTCAACATGTTTTGCACTATCTTGACTTGTATTTGTTATGGTGTTGCAACCATGTCAGATAAATGTTTCGAAGATGGTAAATGAAGAGAAAGATAAATGTAGCATTGTCTTCATGAATTCAAATACAAGGACCAATAACTAAGCATGGTTCAGGCTCTTGAGTGGCAACCAAACATTAATATAAGAAGGTCTCTGAACTGTTTGAAAGTGGTGTTTCATTTAAGCTACTATGGGGTAAATCCATACTACTATTCAATCTTTCTTGGTTATTTTAACAACCACATAATAATGTGATCTGTTGAATTACTCTCCAAGCCACATTCATGTTGAAAGTTGTTTAAAGAAAAATCATTATTAATCCAAGTCTCAGTCTCACAAGGGTGTTGGATGTTCCTTGTGAAACGTATGCAAAGCATCTAATCAGTCACCATGATTGTGGTTTGTCTTAAATTGTATAAGTTTTGCATTGCTTCTGGTGATTCTTTTGACAATTTCAATGGGAAAAATCTTTAAATGATAAAGGGATGAGAAAAGACTCAAAAGCATTTGATCTTGTTTGACAAAATGCCCCTTTCAATATGTATGCAGTTGTTGCATAATGCACAGAATGGCTATGTTGAAGGACCTTAGAAATTCTCAGGAAAATGCCAGTGGATAAAGGGATGTCCATGTAGATGAGGGTGGTGTTTCACTTGGGTTCCCATGGGACAAAGTCACAACACTATTTAGTTTCTGTTGTTTTGAGCAGCCACTGTGCCACACAAGGATTAGCAGAGGCACCCATGGTTCCGATTGGGGGTGTGGTCTAAGGTAGAAGGTATTGATACTAGCTTATCATCAACTAGAACATGTCAAGACAAATGATTGCACCATTTACACCACTTGGAGAGGGGTCCAAATGATAATAAAAGTTGCAAAATGATAGCGCGCCCAGTCAATGGAGATGGATTGCTTTGAATTATTATGACTTGCGCACAAGATGAATTTTCTGACAATGCTCTAGAAACTACGAAGTAATCAGTAGGGGCGCAAATATAGGAGGGTATGAGATGGAGAGCCTGCACCATCAGGGAATAAAGGATAGTGGCAGGGAAGGCATGGCCAACAGTGAGGGTGGGTGCATCTGATGGAGGAGAGAGCCCACACCTTGAAATGGAGGCACAAGGTAGTAGTGAAAGGGCATGGCCTCCAGGTTAAGGTAGCTCATGCACACCAGTGAGCTAAGTGCAAGGCTCAAACCAGGGGAGAGCTAGGCTCAAACCAAGTGAAGAGGACGAGGCCCGGCACAAATGAAGAGGCCACCATGGAGGGGCGCAACCAATAGGTGGAGGTGTGGCTGCAGGTTATGAAAATCCATCACGTAGGAAACATAAAGAAAGGCTGCAAGGTGAATAGAAGGCATGGCTAGGTGAATGAATGACGTAGCCAGTAGTTGAGCAGGGCTTGTATGTTGATTGAAGCATCCATGAGCTGGAGGAAATCCTATGTGGCATGACCAAAGATGAAGGGTGCATGGTCGCCATGATTTCCGAGAGGGAGAGCTCGATCCATTGGAGAGCCACCATAGCCACGGGAGTTTGCAAACAATGGGACTAGGGAAGTCTCGCCCAACCTCGCAAGCCCCGCACAACAATGTCTGATGTCGGCCAAAAGCCTGCGAGGTGTGCGAGAATGCATGGGGGAGCTCTTAATTAAATTTTTTCAAAAATTTATATGGTTTGCTCATATGTGTGGTGGTCCCGTGGGTGATGTTTCGTGCACGGGCGAGGAAAATATTAAATTGGAAGGTGAGTATAAGGTAGGGGTAAATTAATTTCTACCCAAATACAAATGGGTGAAATACAAATGGCACGAGTAAATTGAAAATTGCCAAGGATTGAATATTTAAATGGTGGGTTCATGCAATTTTTATGTGGCAAAGCATTTAGGGATAAAATAATTTTCCCGGTGAGGTAAATAATGAAATATTTAAATTTCCCAGTGGGGATTTTGTTTTAAATGATAAAACATTGGAATTATAAGCGTGCCTCGTGAATAAATTTTAAAGTGGGGATAAATTTATAGAGTGAATGTGGATTCACTGTGTAAATATTTTATTTGCTAGGAAATAATGTACTGCAAATAAGTTGAACTGAGACAATGTTGAGGAATATTTTAATTTTTCATTGGACAAGTGGATTTATTCACTTTGTAAACAAAAATTCATTATTTGCTAAAGTATTGCTGCAACAAATGAAGAGTAAAAAATAGAAACAAATGTGCATGGCAATGGAGTTTTCTTTCAGCTACAAGTAATGAGTGAGAATCTCCACATGGGCATGTTTTCTATTGTTGGGTAATGATGAGCAAAGGTAGTTTGGAGGGAATGTTTTTGTTGCTGCAGAGGAGGAAGGAAGAGATATTATTTTTAGTTGATGATCAACGGTGAAAAAAGTTTCTAGATGGCAATTGCTGATCGAATTTAGGGCTGCTTCTTTTTGCCTCTCTTCTTATATATCTTCTATTATTCTCTCATTGTAAAGGGTTCTAAGATTAGGTTCTGAGTTTTTGTATTGGGCTGGGTGAATAGAGATTTGTATTTTCTGAGTCATTATTTGAGTCTGTAAGCTGCAATTTTATGAATTCAAAAGTAAATATAGTCACTTTATGCATTTAATATCATGAAGTGCTTCCACATTCATGAATGTCATCAGATTGTCTCCACATTTGTACACTTTCAGTCATGTAAATTCAATAATACAAAGTGTCTTTGAATTTATCATCTCAAGTTTCATGAGATTGTTTTTTCTATTCATTGTTTTGTTTCAAGGAAATGGTTAAAATGCTTTGAGTAGGTGATTGTGATTTCAGGTGTGCAGATGGGATTTGATAAGAAGAATCTGATTGATATCAAGAGAAGGATTGTTGGTGCAAGGCACTAATAGTTAATGCAAAGCATTAGCAAGTTAAATCCACTGGTTGAAGACTAATTTCTAGAGAATTTGTTTTATGTGTTTGACTCCATGGCCCAGAACTGGCACTGATCTATTTTTAAATTTGTGCATCTTAGAAACAATTTTAAATGCAAAATCATTCTAATCTTACTGTGTTATTGTTTGTCCTTCTTTCCAATGGCTGAGAGAGGGTTGAGCTGCTGAGAGTTTAGCCAAATTTAAAGTTGTCAATGCTTCCCTTAGTGTTGTTTCAGTGGGAATTATTTGCTTTGTAAAACAATATCAGTGTATGAGTGAATTAAGTTTTGAGCATTGTTTAGGTTTACCCACCTTGGTCCTGCAGAGCCAAAAGTGTAGGAGATGTCAGTATTTGAATGAATCTTGTCAGTTGGCCACTAGCCTTTGTTGTTCTTTAATATAGAGGTTGGCTACCTCTTAGAGAATTACAAATCCTAGCTGGGTTGTTATTTTAAACACCAAAAGGCCTAAAATAGAGGTATCTAGACACATATATCCTTTAGCTGATCTAAAATGTCAAAAGTTATGTCCTCATTTTCTTCTTTTTTCTTCATAGTTTCTAACTTTTAGCTAAATGGTGGTTAAGGATCAGTCTGCTTGGCTAGAACTGGTTCAAGATTTTTAGGTGCACTTGGATGAATAGGGACATTTAGAGGCTCCTCCTTTTCCACGTGAAGCTCAGTGATAAAAGGTGTGGAAGGATCTGGTAAAGTGGTTCATGAACACAAAAAATGGCACTTACACTCACAACATGTGCAGGGAATTGGTTTGGATCAACAAAGTATACAGGCTGCTGTTGTGGTTTATTATTTATGTTAGGTGTGGGTTGGGTTGGTAGTTGAGTAGGTTTAGACACATTTGGACTTGGATTGGAAGGAGGAGGAATTATATAAGGTTGTTGGGGATGAGAAGGTGGTTGCATATAATTGGTTATTTGGCTTGGCCTTTGTTGTCCTCCCCTCCATTGAGATGTTTGTTGCCAGTTTCTTGGGGGTGGCTACCAATTCCCCTAAGGTTGCTGCCACTGGGGTAGAGTGTTTTGGTGATTAGGCCATGAATTTGGAGGATTTTTCCAAGGTTCTGGTGGATATCCTCCATAATTGGGTGGATATAGGGGTTTCCATTGATTACTATATTAATAATTAAAATATGGCCCAACAAAAGATTGCAGGTTTGGTGGCATACCCTATTTTGGAGCCTATGGCCTCGTTTGTACAACATAGTAGAATTGATCATCATCACCCTGGATTGGTTTGAAATTAGGTGATATCTTCTTGCTATCAATATTGGCTATCATCTTGCATCTACAATCCTTCTTATTTTGTCTACAATGAGGGTAATATTCTACCAACATTACCTCTGCCTCCTCTTGTTTCTTCTTGGCCTGAAGTGAATCTAGTTGAGTAGCCAAATTTTTTATGATGTCTTGCTTGAAATCTTCTAGTAAGTGAGTAATCTCCATCCTTGAAACTCTATTGGTAGATGACTTACCCATAGAAGTTTTGTAAGCTCTCCCTTTCTTTGAGGTTTCCCTAGAATAATTCTGACATATTTTCTTGATATCTTCCCAAGGAACTTGGGTGATATATCCTCCTTCTATCAAGTCCAAGGCATCAGTGCAACTGTCATTAATTCCTCTTAAGAAAATCAAATTCCGTGATTCTTCATTGAGTGTATGGTGTGGAGATTTATGCAAAAAAAAAAAAAAATTGAAATGAAATCTTTCAGGCTCTCATCTTCCTTTTGGTGCATCTTGAAAATGTCATCTCCTCTCATGTCACTGCCCCTACAATAATCTTTGTATTTTTCAAGGAATTATGTCTTCATATCCTCCCAAGTCTCCATAGTATCTCTACCTAGGCTCATGAACCATCTTAATGAAAATTATTTCAAGGTGGTAGGGAATAGCTTAAGCCTATGGGCATTAGTGGTATAGTCATAACTTCTGCAAAGGATATCAAAATAAAAAAAGAATGTATCAAGATCTTTTGTGACATGCCCATAGAACTTAGGAAGAACTGAGCAGGGATATTTTTGGGGTTGTTTAATTCATTCTGATGAGCAATGGGGAAAGGAAAATCTGGCTGGTTAGCTCTATTAGGTCTGTTTCCATTTACATCACCCATGTTTTCTTGATGAAATTCCAAAGCAAAGGGTTCTTCAACCGGATTTTGATCTTCAAGGGAAACTTCAAAACTAGTCAAATCAAGAAATGTATCAACAAAGGAGTATGGCTCTTCTTCTTCTCTATTTCTAGATAGATTATGGTACTCAATTAAATGGAATGGATCAGGATTGTTAGGAAGGAATATCCCATGAAAATCTCTCCTCCTCCCTCTACGAATGCAGTCTCAATGTAGTATCAACCAACTCACACAAAAAATTGGAAAAAGAATAGGGGGAACATTACTTCTAACAAGGGGTATACTAAGAACAACTCCAAAAATGCTACAACAAGAAAAAATATCAATGAATCCAAAGAACTACCTAGTTTGACACCATCCTCGACAATGACACCAAAAATGTTGGCCTCCTACAATGATTTTAACAACTAATCCCTTGAAGTTGTGATTCAAAGATTGAACATCTAACTTGAATAGCCATTTCAATCATCATGAAGGTGCATTTAAATTTTCAACCCAAGGACACAAACTTGAAATGGGTTAGCATTGTATGTGCACTAGGAATCCAAACTAGCCATATCTATCCTACAACTAAGAAAAACACAATGCTGAAAGTAAATTGCTTGGAAGAAAATAATATAAATGTTGAACATCATCCAAAAACTAGATTAAACTTAAATCCATGAAAAAAATGAAGGTCTGAGTGAACAAACAAGAAACTACTCTATCTTCTTTGACTATAGGAACAGTCACAGAATAAAATTCTAGTGGCTATAGGAACAGTCAATGCCAAATTCTTAACTAATTATTGAATGAAAAATAACAACTAAAATAAACTAAGGTACAAGATGGAATACTCATTAAGTGGCCCCCCTTGGATAAGTATCCCCTAAAAAAAAGATAGAATCAAATGCACAAACTTGTAACTTCATTTTATTTAGAAGAAAAACATGAGTACAATCATCATAGTTGTCTTTTCGAAAAACTCAAGAGTGAGATTACATCAATTAAGAAATCTTCTAACCGAGAGCCAAAAAGAACATCAGAACCCTTATTTATTCAACCACCTAGGAAGGCGGTCAAATATAGCAAACACAAAGGATTCCACATTAGGGAAAGTGTGGAAAAGAGTAGGGGCGGCTACACATGCACAAAACCTATCAGGAACGATCACATTAACTCGAATTCGGCACAATAGTAATGCCAGTTCATGCTCAACAACATTTAAGACCATAACAAGGTGGTTACAATCTAATGCATGAGGAATTTCTAGTTGCCAAGAGTCTTCAATGACCACCTTGTTGACCGATATAGTGCACGTCTAGTTGGTGGGATCTTCTTGAATTGTAGGTCTAAAATCATCTACATGACAATGTTAACATACACAACAACTGCATATCCACAATCATCTTAAAGTGACATTCATTAATCACATGTAAAGTTAACACAAAAAATCCACATAGCATATTGATATCATTTGAAAGATTATGAATTCGTGTCCAGGGTCTATGGTTTCAAGGAAATATTGTGAAATATCAAATCTCAAGCATCAAATTCTTATGTAACTATAAGAAATGGACAATAATCATATCAATAATTAAGCCATAAACTAGACTCATCACTTAGCCTCTATAGTGGATAAAGAAACTAAACCTTATTTCTTACTCAACCATGACACCAATCTATCCAAGAAGGAATGCACCACCACTTGTAATTTTCCTATCCACACAAATAGCTAAATTTGTACCTATATAAGAACTTAATGTGAAATCAGTATCCTTAGGATACCACTCCCATAATCTAGAGTGCCTCTTAAATATCTAAATATTTTCTTCATTGCTACAACATGTGTTTCTTTAGGATCTTCTTAAAATCTAGCTACAAGATAAACTACATGCATGATATCTAGTCTAGTAGCAGTTAGATATAGTAGTCCACCAATCATGGATCTATACTTGCTCTGATCAACATTAGGTGACTCACCATATTTTCTCAATTTACAACTAGTTTGGAGTCATCCATTCCAAATGTCTTCAACATCTCTTTGACATACTCAAAGTGTGAATTGAGAATCCCCTTTTTTTTTTGATTGATTTGTAGCCCAAGAAAGAAATCCATCTCCCCAAAAATTGACATATCAAATTATTTTTGTATTTCTTCTACAAAATTCTTACACATAGCCTCATTTCCACAAAAGAAAATATTGTGGATGCTAAAATCTGCAAGAGAGACATAAAAAATTTCATGTTGTTAGCACGAAAGTTAATTTAAACCAGCAAACTTAGACATCCCTATGAAATACTTAATCATATCTGAATATGCAACTAATGAGTAGAAAAACAAGTTAAGAAATAGCATATAAGAAATATAATTAACCTTATCCCATAGTGGATTGGTGCCACCTTGTTTTGTAGTAAGCAGCCCTTTCCCAATCCTTGAACAAGCTGAATGATGGTATGAATAAGATTAATTCTCAAATTAAGAGAATAACCTTGACTGCAATATGTGAAGTGAAGGTGAATTTGAGCATAGTAATTTTACTCAAAGTTGTGGATGAAATGAAGTATAGTATACTTGCTTGAATTGTGGATGTTAGAATGAGAGAAAGAGTCTCTCATTTATAGATTTTTAAATTGGAAGAAGAGTGAAATTGAGAAATGTGAGATCATTCAACACTCGATGGCCAAGTGCCACTTGTCAAGATGTGAATGGTTAAGGAATGAGCACATTTTGGTCAATGTGCATGATAAATTCCATTAGGTGGAATTTAAAATTTGAGAAATGACATGTGAGAGGGAAAAAAGAATGAAATGAATGCCACTTGGCTCAATGCACAAGGACATGTAAGAGGAGTGAATGCCTTGTTGGATGTACAAGTCCACTTGGAATTTTTGAATTCAAATTGAGGGAATATTCCCTTTTGATGCCATGTGAGCGAAAATAGATGAATTAATAAATCAAAGTAATTGATTTATTGTGCAAGTTGCATTCTCTAGAAGATTTTAGTGAGAAGGATTAACTTAATCAAGGATTTGATTAATTTAATAAAGAATTAGATGATTTGACAATTTTGAATCAAATAAATGAATTAATTTAAATCATAATTGAGAGGAAATAATTTATTAAATAAATGATTTGATTTATTTAACTTAAAAGAGGAATATGCTAGATTAAATCAAATAAGGTTTAATTTATTTAATTTAATGAGAACTTTAGAGACTTTAATCCAATAAAACGATTTATTTAATTAAACAAAAACAATAAGTTAACTAAATTAAATTGATTAATTTAATCAATGAAGGAGAAAGACTTAATTAAATGAATTATGACTCATTAAATTAAGAGGCAAAATATGATGAAAAGTTGAGAGTATGATTCAGGAAGAAATGTTGTTAATAATGTGCCTCAAGTGTGACAAACTGAAATTGTACATTTTCTATGTCTATATTTTTCCCCTCTTTGAAGCAATGTACTTGTTGCATTGATTCAAAGAATAAACTATTGTGATCAAAATTCAAAATTCCTTTTTTTTTTTTGAATGCCCTAGTGTTTCCCCAGTGGAAGGATTATGCTGGTACACTGCCCCCTTGAGATATCGAATGGGAACGTATGATTTTCCAATCGATATCACGAAAAAAATGTGAGAGGAGTGGCTCTATTGATCATAGGACGAAAGATAATTCTTTGATGTAGACAAATCTGATGATGTATAGATAGTCATTGACTATGGGTAGTCTTGTGTATACCTTGATTCAACACATCGATTTTACGTTGAAAATATAGAAGAATAAGAAGAATAACATGGATGGAAGGAGGATCCATACAAGTTCACATTGTTACCTATGATGATGATGATGTATTTCTTACCAGGAGTTGGGATTTTCAAAAAGCCAATCACTTTATGTTTGATAACACACATAGGTACGATGCATCAAGGTATAAAGGACCAGGATGGTGTTGTACCTAGTGTGATGGAATTTAACTTGTCAATCAAGTAGGAGTATTCTTGTTCACACTTAGCATACATACTTCATTTAGGATGTATTTTGGGCATTCTAAACATCTCGAGCCAAAACATAGAAAAGCAAGCCTTCCTATGTCGTCAACAAGATACCTAAAACACCCTCCCTACAAAACAAACAAAGATCGCATGACTAAGTTATTTTACAAGAGTATCCCACAAGCACAATAGATAAAAAATATAATAATCATTGCCCCATTCCTTTCTCTCTAAACCTGATTTGTTTAGGCATCATCAAGAGGTCCTTGGAATGAGTGCAAAATAAGATAAGTCAATAAAATACCAAAATAAAGTAAACAAACAAGCTAATGTTCTCTGTACTGCTAGCCAAGACTAATTACTGTGGGGTACCTCATGCTTATGTCCATCGCAAGAAAGCTTCATCTTAGGACATGTAGTTATCAGGGTTTTGGTGAGACTAATTTGGGTGATAAGCTATTGATATTCCGAGTTGACCAACTTACTTGCTTATTGTCTTAGACTTTCAAGACTTTGACGATTAGAGTGTTCACTTTTAAACCATCTAAACTTGCTTCTGATTGACTCACCAAAGGGTGAAGGCAACGATTAATTTTATTATGAGTGATGATAAATCATGGGTGAAAGCGAGATGAAATGGATGCACCATTTTGGATTTTTCAGACATTTTGAGGTTGTTTTTGAAATTTTGAGATGTTTTGCAAAGGTTTTTGATATTTTCCTATTTTTCAATGTTTTTGGTATTTTCAAGATTTATGATGAAGAGACTAACTTAAAGACCTATCCTAGGGGTCTTGGGAGCTAATCCATAGATTATCCTTGCCTACATTATACACGCAAAGACCACGTAGTCTGACTGACAACAAACTTGACTTAATGAAAAGATAGATGAGCAAATGGATTGCCAATGCGATAGACACCTAAGAACTGACCTAAATGTCTTGGGGGATGATCAAAGATCAACCTTTGCTATGTTCAAGCTTAGAGACGATGTATTTTGGACAAGGTGGAAGACTAACAAGACTCAATGATGATATTTTTGAATATTTTCTAATATTTCGACATGTTTTTGAGGATTTTTGATGATTTGGATGTTTTTGATTTTTTGATTATTAGGGAGATCATGGGAATATACACGAATCCAATACGATGCATGTGGGAACATGCCCCTAGCATGGTGGGATAGACTACTTTGATAAAGGCAAGACAAACTAACCTTAGGAATATGCCAAGTAGTACTATGGTGGAATATGATATGGACACCAGCTCAGGCTATGGTATGGATGCGAGTGGATGGGTGTATGGATGATTAATTAAATTTGATGGAATGGATGAGTGAGTCATGTAGATCCTGGTGAATAAAGACTGCTTTATTTATGCTTGGTGCCTATTTTCTAGGTTTTCACTAAGGTACTTTTCCAAACCATCACTGAAGTGATTTTCACTAGAGGACGATTTTTCTATTTACTTTTTTCAATCCTTTTTTTGTTTTTTTGGATTTTTTGTATTTTTTGATTTTTTAGTTGTCGCCAAGACACCTGTTTACTAGGTTTTCATCAAGGTAACCATTTTTTCAAGACTTTTTCTGATTGATTTTGTATTTTTTTTGTTTCTATACCTTGCAAGTTCTTAGGCATAAACATTTTGAGATGACAACTATTCATGGGTTCCTATAGAGGCTTTCCCTCTGGTGTCGACAACTGATATGCCCTTGATTTATAGCTTGCAGTGATGATGAAAGGTCCCAACTAATTGGGTTCAAATTTTCCTTTTCTATCTGGGTTTGGCACATTCTTTTTGTTCTCTTTTAGCACAAGGTCATCAACTTGGAAGGTGTGTTGCTTGATCTTCTTGTTGTAGCTCCATATCAGGTGATTCTGGTAGACCTATAGATGATTGAGGGCATCCATATGTCATTCATCTTGTAGATCCAGCTCATTCAGTCTTGTGACACTATATTCCTCATCTTTCATGAGGTTTTGCAAAGATATTCTCAGGGACAAGAGCTCGATCTCAATTGGGAGGATGGCTTATGATCCATAGACCAGGGAAAATGGGGTGGAGCATGTTGGTGTGCGGATGCTGGTGCAGTAGGCCCATAAGGAAGGGTTTAACTACAGATTCCAGTCATGACCAAATTCATTGACTATTTTCTTAAGGATCTTCAGAATAGTTTTGTTGGTAGCTTTTTCTTGGCCATTGCCTTCTGGGTAATATGGGGTGGAAAAGCGGTGTTAAATTTTTAATTTTTCATGCAAATCATGAACATCCTAATTCTTGAAAGGTGTCTCATTATCAGAGATAATGGATTGCGCAAGATCGTATCGGCAAATGAGGTAGTTCAGGATGAACTTGGATATTTTCTTTCTAGTGATGTAGGTCATTGGAATTACTTCAACCCACTTTGTGAAATATTCAGTGGTGGTGATAATGAAATTATGGCCATTGGATGAGGTGGGTGAGATTTTACCTATGAAATCGAGCCCCCACTGGGAAAAGGGCCAAGGTGTAACAATAGGATGTAATTCTTGAGCTGGTGCATGAATGAGGTCTCCATATTGTTGGCAATATAGACACCTTCTAAAAAGTCATCTGCCTCTCTTTACATTATCGACCAGTAGTACCCGGTTCTTAGCAACTTCTTAGCCAAGGTCATACCACTCGAATGTGAACTGCAAGTGCCATTATGTACCTCAGTCAAAGAAGTCAGGGCTTCCTCAGGTTTTAAGCAATGTAACAAGGTTCCACCAATACTTCTAGAAAATAGGGTTTCTCCTAGGATAAAAAATTGTAAGGACCTTTTAACAAAGGTTTGCTTTAGGTTCAGGGTAATGTCAGCTGGGAGGACCCCTAATCTTAGGTAGGTGTAAATTTCATGGTACCAAAGATCACTGGGACCAACAAGTTCACATGCATATTTTGACTCTGGTACCTTGAAATTGGATACGAGAAGCTACTCTACCAGGAATTCGTGTTTTGAGACATTGCGAGGGATATCTAGCAAGGATCTAATTGTTTCCATTGCATCTATTTCTCTGTTGTTTTCCCTCAGTATTTGCTCAAAGGTGATGTCAATAAATGATTCCTTGAGGCTTTATACCACCTTTTTGTATGGTGTAAGCTTATCATCCTTAGTTTGGTATTCACTGATGATAAGTTGTGAGTCTCTGTAAACATTTAATGCCATGATTCACCATTGTGTTGTAATTTTGAGACCTATGGTTAAAGCCTCGTACTCTGCAATGTTGTTTGTACAGGGGAATGCCAACTTATAAGACCTCAGTATGCAATCCCCTTGTGGGGTGATGAAGAACACACTGGCTCCTAATCCATGTTGTGGTGGGATCCATCAAAGTACAATTTTGACTGGTCGACTGTATTGAGATTGAAAAGGGACTCGTCTGGAAATTTTGATATGAGCGAATTGTCTTCATATATTGGAGCCTCTACTAGTTGATCTAAAATTACTTGTCCCTTGATTTATTTTCACTCGACATACTCAATATCATGTTCAAGTAGTATCATCACCCATTTAGCCATTCTTCCTGTAAGCATTGCTTTTGACAATAGATACTTGAGGGGGTCTATCTTGGCAATTAGCTTAATTTGATGTGCTAGCATATAGTGTCTGAATTTTTGGGTGGAAAACACCACTACCAAGCAAGATTTTTCTATTGATGTGTAATTGAGCTCATGCCCCACCATTGTTCTGCTAATATAGTAAATTGCTCGCTTGGTTCCCTTTTCATCATGTTGGGAAAAAAGGGCACAAAGGGTGGCTGTCATTGCTGAGATATATAGAATCAATGGTTTCCTTATGATCGGTGGCATCAACACAGGTGATGTAAGTAGATATTCTTTGATTTTGTTGAATGCTTGTTTGCACTTGTCATCTCACCTGAATGCTACTCCCTTGTGGAGTAGGTGTGAATAGGAAATTTGCTTATCGAACAGTTATGCTATAAATCTTCTGATGGATTGGAGTCTACCTTGTAATCCTCTGAGTTGCTTTAACATTCTAGGTTCTCCCATATCAAGGATTTCTTTTAATTTCACGGGATCCACCTCTATCCCTCTCATTGAAACTATGTACCCTAGCAGCTTTCCTGATTGTACCCCAAAGACAAATTTCTTTGGGTTGAGTCTGACCTTGTATTCTTCTAACCTATCAAAGATTGCACTTAGAGTTGCTATGTGATCTTGTCTCTTCTTTGATTTGGCCAATATGTCATCCACATAGTCTTTGATAGTTCTATGAATCATGTCGTGGAAGATCAGTGTCATGGATCTTCGGTATGTAGCTCTTGCATTCTTTAGCCCAAATGGAATCACATTCCAGTAGTAGGTGCCCCAAGGACATGTAAAGGTTGTCTTATGCTGGTCTTCCTTTGTGATCATTATCCGATTGTACCCAAAGAATCCACTATCATATCAATGTTGGGTAGTGGAAAATCATCCTTAGGGCATGCTTTTTTTAGGTCTCTGAAGTCCATGCAGATGTGGATGCCCCCATTCAGTTTTGAGACTGGCACAAGATTAGATACCCATTCTAGATAGTCAATTGGTCGTATGAAGCCAATGTCTAAGAGTTTCTGTAATTCTATCTTCACGAGTAGAGCTATCTGTGGGTGCATTTTTCTTAACTTATGTCTAACTAGCTTTGCTCCAGGGTAAACAACCAAGTGATGAACCACCACCTTAGGATCTAGACCTGGCATGTCAGCATAGGTCCATGCAAAGTTTACCTTTCTTTCAAGAATGTTGTTAACAGTTCTTGTTCTTCTGTCTGAAGTGTTTGAGCATAGAATGTGATTTGTGGTTCTGTTTCCGTTCCCAATTTGACAAGGTTGCACTGCTCTGCTAGGACTGCTGACCTTTCTTGATGTAAAGAAGTAGGGGGGAGATTGAATCCTTCATCCTCTGACACCTTAGAGATGTTTTCACCATTGGATGCATCCTTTATTTTTTACTGTTTTTTGGTTAGAGAGTGCCACAATGTGGTTTTCACTTCCTAACCTCGAGCTTATTCTCAATATTTTCCTTTTGTGACTGAAGGACTCAATTTTCTCCCCATAATATGCTTGGGTTTCCAATGTGATGTCAAAACCTGCCTTGTGATCCCCACATAGAACTATATCCCTTAGTCTCATGAATTCAGAGACAGCCTCATCATTTTCAAATCAGTCTAGAATTGGTGGGTGTACTAAGGTGATTTTGTGGGTTTTTTGGCTTGACTCAAGTGGTGAGGCACTAATCACTAGTAGGGTGGAATCCTCAAAGAGCCTAGGAATACCTTCTATGGTATCATCATCATCACTACTGGCACAAACATCGGTGACGTCAAAGGTGAAGTTATCAAGTGGGATAACTAGGTATACAGGTGGTCTAGGAATAGTTGTTGTTACTTGAGGAGAGGAGTTGAATACTCTACTAGGAGTACCTCTACCACATACGATAATACTTAGAGGATTATACCCAAGGCCAAGGTTCCACATTCTTCTTTCTACAATGATGGACTCCAACCCTCCATCACTGTTTCTTCTAAGGCTTTCGTTCCTGTTGTAGCCCATGCCAAGCATTATTTGCAGTCCTCTACTAGTTTCATCCATGGGTAGAATGGGGGTGGGCCTTTCATCTTGGTATAATGTGTTTGAGATGTCTCCCTCATCCACATTTTCTCGACTGAGATCCCCCCAACGGCGGAATCTAGAAGGGTTTGCCTTAGTAGTGTGGATAGGTGTTTTAGCTGGCTGAGGTTTTCCATGTGACCTAGGAGATTGTGGTAACTCTCCTACAAAAAATGCATTTCTTTTCAATCAGTAGTCTCCACATCCATTGTCCTGGATCATTTTTTTCATTTTGGATATGTCAGGGATGGTAGGTGTTTATGTCGCAGAAGTGGAAGCAAGGTTGGTTGGGTCTATGTATGACGTGGACAGTCCTTCATCATTTTTTGTGTACTTGGGGGATCTTATAAAACTTGGCTTCCAAGTTTTTTTAGTAGGCAAAAGGTTCAGGATCCCCATATATAGTGACCTCCTCATTCTAGTGTGAGAATTTGATACATTGGTGATACGTCAAGGTCACTACCTTCATTCCTTGGATCCACGAGCAGCCAAGGAGGATATTATATGGTAGGTCGAGGTCAAGGACTTGATAGTTGGTCTCCATAGTTGTCGGTCCCACTTGGATGGGGATTTTGATAGTGCCTTGAGATACTCTTTCTTGATCATCATAGGCCCTTATTGTGATGCTTTTGTTCTTATTAATGGAATCCTCGGCGAATTCCAATTTATTTTTGAGCTTTAGAGAACAAATGTTAAAGCCTGCACCTCAATCCACCAGGACTCTTTTGAATTTCTTTTTATGGACAAGCACTTGAAGGTGGAGTGCAAGGTTATGAGATGGCTATGGGGGGAAATCTTGGTCAGATAATGTAATGAGATTTTGGGTAATGATGTTACCCACCATAGCTTGGAACTACTTTGTGTCAAGGGTGGCAGAGATGGTGGATGCAGCTAATGCTTCATCAAGGATCTTCCTATGGGTTGTAGAGATTTTCAATAGTTCCATGATGGAAATTTGGGTAGGGGTTCTCTTCAGCTAGTCAATGAAATTTTAGTCATAGGGGATGGATTTTGTATTAGAAATGGGATCTTAGCTGGTGCCTCGATAATGGTAACCTTTTTGCCATATGTGGTGACTCCATAATCATTGTTGGCTCATTTGACAAATATGACTATGACCATTTCATCAATACATCCAACTATCTCCTCATACACTAGATTAGCACTAGCATATTTTTGATTTCCTTTATTGTTCTCCTAATTATTTCCTTGATTGTTCCCTTGGTTGTGGTTCAGCATTGAATTTGTGTATATTTTCAAATCTTGGTTCCCGGTTGGGTGCTCGATATTGATGATCTTATCCTGAATGAGGTCTTGGATGATGTTTTTCAGGCTCATGCAATTGGTAGTAGTATGTCCTTTGACTTTATGAAAGTCACAAAGGAGGTTCTCGTTATACCATGGCAGCTTGGTCATGGGTTCCATGTATTTCTCAGAGTTAGAGACTTTGATTTGATTCTCCTTGACTAGCTTCTTCATTATGGACTCGATAGATTCACCCAAAGCCGTGAACTTCCTCTTTGGGGGATACTTGCCTTGGGGATGTGGTCCTCCTTTATTACCCAAGTATTGATTTGATTGGTGGGAGTTGGTTTTTGTTGTGCTACTACCACATTAGTCTACACATTATTGTAATTATGATTTTCTGGTTGATGATGGGTTTGGATGTTCTACTTAGGGGAATTGATGACCACTTTAGCATCGACCATGCCATCGTTTGTGATATTTTTGTTCCTCGACCATGTTCGAGGTTTATCATTATAGTTATTGGATGGGTGGTTATCCTGTGGTGGAGTGAATATTGATGTGCCTCCTCACGCAGTAAGGGCTCTTTTGATGTTGAGTGCCTTTGGGATCAGTTGATCATATGATGTGATGCATTGCATTTTCAAGTAGAACGCCAAGTTTTCATCTAGATTGGATATGATAGTGAAAATTTTTTGTTCCTTTGGCATGGTCCACTTGCTTTGATTGGCCTTGGATCACCATCTTTGTAAGAAGGATCTGAATAGATCTCCTTTCCTTTGTTTGAGTGTTGATAGTTCTTCCAAACTAACATCCACACCCATATTGAAAGCATAATTCTTAAGGAAAGCTTCCACAATTTCCTTGAATGTTTAATGCCCATGGCTAGGTGAGAGAACCATTCCATGGATGGACTAGTTAGACTACGAGGGAAGAGTCGCATTAGATATGTGTCATCGTATGCAACCTCCATGCAATGCACTTGAAATTGCTTGATGTGGTTTTTCAGGGTTGCCCGTTCTATTATACTTGTCAAATTTGGGGATCTCGAATCCCTTTGGGAATGGTACCATGGTGAGACTTCTATCAAAAGGATAAGGGCACAAGTTGTTTGGTGTTCTTTGTGTTTTTCCTACATGCAAATCCAGCACTTGCTGTGAGAGCAGTTTGATTTGTGTTGCAACATCTTTTCTTGGGTCGGGTGGTGGAATGACTGTGTTTTGAGGTGTTTGATGGATGGGAAGAGTACTGGTGGGTATTTTCTACAAGCTCTGTTGTGCGTTCATGGCTTGCTGGTATGCTTGCATTTGTGTCAACAATGCTTGTTATTGATCTTACTGCTGTTGTTCCAACAATGCTTGTTGTTGGTCCATCTATTATTGTTCCCATGAAGCCTGTTGTTGGTCAAGCTATTGTTGTGCTAAAAAAGCTTGTTGTTGGTCTAGCTGGTGTTGTGTTAACAAAGCTTGTTGTTGGTCGAGCTATTGTTGTGCCAATAAGGCTTGTTGTTTGGCTTGTTGTTGCACTTGAAAGTCTTGCAGGGCTTGTTGGTATGCTTATAGATGGATTGCTTGCAGTTGCACTTGGTATTGGGCTTGTGCCTATTGTTTCTCTTGCACTTGTGCTTGAGCTAGAGCTTGGGCTTGAGCTAGAGCTTGTGCTTGTGCTTGAGCTTGCACTTGGTCTTGTGCTTGCACTTGGGCTTATGCTTGAGCTTGCTACTTTTTCTTGAGTACTCTTTGTTGGTTGGCCTTTTGAAGGGTTTGGATTAGGGTGGTGAATGAATTTACCATGTTGTCTTTTGGTGTGATTCGTGGTGGAATGGGAATGATGCCAACCGTTGTGATGGGTGAAGGGGTTATGGTGGTGATTGGGATTTGGGTTGTTTGAGGGGTGGTCAAAATGATTGATCCTTGAGAGGGTAAGATTTGGGATATTTGAGGACCAACTGATGTAGTGGCTTGAATGGTTGCCCCTTGTTGTTGTGATGCTGCATGCAAAAATAGGGGATTTGACTGATGTTCACATTGCCCAGTTTTGAGAAACTATTGATGTTTAGGGGAGTAAAAACCAATATGAGAGGTGATGTGGTTGTGAATGGAAATGGGGGAAGAGATGGTATGCTACCTTGGAAAAAAATATTAGCAACATCAGTTGTTCCAAAAAAACCACGTTCTTGTTGTGGTAGAGAAGTTTGCATGTTTGATTGGCATGCTGGTGAGGCATGGAATGAAGATGAACCAGTGGTATTATGGAATGTGAGTGGGACGTATGTGTGTAATGGATTTACTAGGACAAAATTATCCAGTGTGGTGATGACAACCACCTCTTTGTTGGCCACAAGGTGATGCTTTTGTAACTCTTGAAACATGGCACTCCCCTTGTTTACATTTGGCGAGGTTGGTGTGACAGCCAATGTGGTGTGGGGCATTTCTTGATTGATTTTTGACATTGGGGATGCATTTGTAAGAGGAATATCTGTACTAGTGCTTGTGTGGAGGTTGGAATGGAACTAGACCCATCCTCCCGCTAGCGTGCTTAAGAATTTGAACATGGCACTAACAATTTTGTGGTTCTCTAGATTTTGAACCATTTTTATCATTTCAGATTGTGTCATCTCCATATCCTTGTTTGTGATGTCCTCTTCATAAATCTCCTCTTGAGGATTATGTGATGGAAAAGAAGAGTTACTTGGGGGATTCCTTGAACCCGCAAGGTTTATTTCAGAGGTTACCTGAATCATGTCAATGGAAGCTGATATTTTGCTGATGTTTTCAATGTTCTTCTTGTATTGTGATCTTGTTTGAACCATAAAAAATAGGGATCATTTGATCCTAACCTTTTAGGCCCAAAAGAGAAGAGCTAGGGAAGCAAAAGATCAAAGAGGGTGGTAATGGTGATGGGATAAATGGATGGAGCAAGTGAGTGAAACCTTTTTGGAGAACCTTTGAAGGGTTATGCTAAACTTTTTTGGACTTAGATTGATTGTGATGGTTTGACTATGTGTATTGAGTCAAACAAGATTTAGTGAAGTTGTAGCCCCTAGGAAGTTGTGTTATCCTAGGGGAACTTGCACAAGAGGATGAATTGACTAAGTGTGTTAAGTCAATTTGATTGTGAACTAGTAGACCTTATGAAGTTGCATTATCCTAGAGGTAAATTTGTCCAAGAGATTTGACTATTTTGGCTAGGTGTGTTAAGCCAAGATAGGGTGATGTTGGTTTAGCCCTTTAAGTTTAGCATGAGTGATTTTTCTAGATTTCACAAAAGGTTTGTTGATGGGATGAGATTTGATTTGATGGAGAGATGGATGAGGATGACAAATTTTATCTTAGACTTGAACCTAGACACAACTCTCTTTACAAAACCTTGGTGTTGAAGAACATGCTAGACTTCCTATGGGAGGAAAGCAAACCTTTCAAAAAGTTTGGGATTTTGTTGATAGTAGAATGCATACAACGTTGGATTATTCCTTGAAGCATTTTTATAGAATTTGTATACTATTATTTCTTTGAATTCAAAAAGTCTCTCAAGGCACTTGTCACAAGCTTTTAGACTAAGCTTCTTGAACTTTGGTTTTAGGATTTTGATCTTGCGAGAAATCATTTGGAACAACACATGAGGTTCAATTTGTCTTTTTATCTTGGCTTAATGAATTTTTTTTACCAAAGACACTTGCTTGTTTATGTTTCAAACTATATGTCTAATGTCCCACTTTCTTTCTCATCCCACAAGGTCCATTGTGTGGAAATCAAGGAAAAAAGGGAAAAATTTTCCCATGCTTAACCTTGTTGAAAACAAATGATGATAGAATCTAAGCACTTAGAAACCTTTAAGGATATGATCCCTAGGGAAAGCAAGAGTGCCTAAATTCATCAAAGGTATTCATTTCCTAAAAGGGGTTTGAAATTTTGGAGGTCTTGTGAATGTTCATTTTTCAAATATTTTTGAGAACCAAGCAATGTGTTTTCCACTTCCAAGAACTTTTTACAATCCTAGGATGATGAGGTAATATTTTGTTGGGTTCCCACTTGGATGAATCCAGCTGTGCATATTTTGTGTGAATGGCTAAATGCTTGACCACAGTGGCTCCCCTCCATGACACACACTTCTCAGGTCAACCAAGCATTAGTACCCATGAATCTCTCATGGCATACTTTCCATATCTACAACAAAATTGCATATATAACATGGGGCGGCTTCAAAGGACATGAGCTTTTGCACCAAAAAAATAGATAAGGTTTTGGCCTTTTTCTAAACAAAGGGTTTTAATTTGGGCATTCCATTTGTGGGGGATTATCCAACATCGGTGAGAGTCCATTCTTGTCCATCTCATTGGAATAATCCTCATGATTCTTGAACTTTCCTAAAGAATCCACACTTATATACTGGTTGGAAGTCGCTTGGCTTTAGCATGTTCCCAGTTGGGTCATTCCCTTGGGTGATTACTTTTTCCCACAAGGAAGGCCTACTAAGATAAACAAAAGTGAGTAAACATATTCGTAGTTCGATCAACCTTCGTTTAGAAACAAAGGGAGAACACTTGCAATAAATTTACTCACACTTGCATGTTTTTTTCAATTGTTAGGTACCCAAATTGAAATGTGGAGGCAATATTTTATTCAATTTAGTGTCACCAAAAGGACTTTTGATTCTCAAGATTGTCATGAGGCGCGAGAGAAGCACATACGCCTTTTCAAATGACACTACTTTGCAAAAAAGATTACAAGATACGAAAAACACATGTTCATTTTAAATCCTTCAAAGCAAAAAAAATGAGTTATTTTTAAGCACCAAAGAAATGTGAGATTGCCTTGTTCAATTTTAGATCCAAATTGAAATCTACTAAATTTCTAAGGTTCAATTTTAACCAAAAGATTAAGTCAAAATGGTTAATTTTAAGCCCTAAAAATAGATGTGAGATGGTTTGAAATTAGGTGAAAAATCTAGCTCAACAAGCATTAAAAAATGCTTTTGTGAATCTCTCCAATCTCATTTTGCCTTGGCTCGACTCCAATATTCAACCTTCAAAAGAACATACAAAGTTAATCAAATATTTCACAAAATTAATCATAAGCTATTAACAAAATTGCCATCTCTAAAAAAAATATTTAACCCCCTTATAAATGCAAAAACTTTCCTTCCTCACTATTTATTTCCTGAATTAATCTCCTCTGCTGCTTTACCATAGGTTGCGGTATTGCAGTTGGTGGCTTCACATAGTCGGCCAAGATCGCTACCGCTATACAGTGGGTGGTCGCATGAAATACCACAGTGGTGCGGTGGCAGTTAGCAAACAGTCAGGTGGCAGCGAGAATGTTTGCCGTGCTACCCCTGGCGGTTAAGCACGAGACCATGGTAATGTGGTGATAGTCGAGAAATAGTTAATAGGTTTACCATGCTACCACAGAGGGTTGAGTGATAGACCATGGTGATGCGGTGACGGTCGGGAAAGGCAGAGAAGTGATTACTGCACTACTGTGGAAGGTTAAGTGATAGACCACGGTGATGCGGTGAAAACCATGGCGGTTAACCGCAATACAATGAAGGGATAGGCGATAGACCGTGGTAATGCGGTGAGGACAATGGCAGCTAACTGCGATACCGTGGGGGTTAGTAGGTAGACCGCGGTAATGCGGTAGAGACTATGGCGGTTGACCGTAATACCGCATAGGGTGAGACTTAGTTGGCAGTGACGCAGTGGGTATGGAAGAAGGTTGCGGTTAAGCGGTAAGGAATGTTAGAGGTGGAGGAGGTGAAAATGATACCACAATACTGTGGGTGGTGGAAGGGTAGGCCGCGGTATGGTGGTGGATACTGTGGTACCATGAGCAGTGGAAGTGTAGGCCATGGTAAGGCGGTGAGAAGTTGGATTAACTACCCTGGATAATATGCAAGGAAAAACATAGGGAAACCGCTCGTAGCAGGACCTATTCAGATTATGATTTGAATTTTTTAGCTTACTTATCCCCAAGATACATGAATATTAAGCATTTTATCAACAAAAATTCAAGATTTGTGGTCCACAGAAAATTTCTCAACCATTTAAACTATAAAGAAATAAAATATTTCTCAGACAGAATATAACATAAAGGAATAGAAATGTAAATAACTATCTTTTTGTGAACTGCAACGATCTACAAAAGGTTTTTTTTTTGTTTTAACTTTTAACCGTAAATAACAACAGAAGCTACTGTTAATAGAATAGTTAAACACATCTATGCAAATTGAAATTTCCTACAGCAGAGATATAAGTAAAACAAATTTAGAAGTCAGCCCTCCTTCTATCGCCAAAATGTGGATGCTAAAATATGCAAATGTTAGTTTTTGTCATACATCTCCATCATCAAACAAACATAACAAATTCAAAATCCTCATGAAATATTGCACCTAGTTTAAATATGCTAAATAAGATATTGAAACAATAATGAAAACTAAATAAAGCACATAAAACATGAATGCAACTCTATTCCATGGTGGATTGGTGTTACTTGAATATGTGAAAGAGCCCTTTCCCAATCCTTGATAAGCCAAATGAGATGATAGACAATAAGATGCTAATGAACTCAAGTTACCTACAATGATAGTGCTCAAATTGTAGATTTGTAGATGATGAAATGAGAGAAAATACATTGCATTTATAGGAGAAGTTGAGAGAGGAGAAGCTAATATTGAGAGATGTGGGACTAAATCCCATCCAATAGGAGAGAGCCACTTGTCACAATGGGATTGGCCCATGATTGTGCAAGTGTTGGCTAATGTGCCCATTTCAAATTTGAAAATGACAATAAATGAGTATGGTTGAAGTTTTTTGGGGGGAATTGTGTTTGGCCAAAAAAGTCAAACAAGAGAGTTAATGAGGGCATATTCCTTGGGAATATGCCCTTGTGAGGGAAATAGGTGTTTTAATAAATCAATTTAAAAGATTTATTGTGCAAGTGGATGAATCTAGAGTATTTAGGTGATTAGGATTAAACTAATTAGGATTTGATTAATCTAACAGGAGTTTAGGTGATATGATATTTGATTTAAATTTTTGTATTTGTTTTAAATCAAATGAGAAGAAATGCATATGAGTGATTTAATTAGATTAAATCAAGACTTTAAGAGGTTAATTAATTAATTTGATTTAATTAATCAAGAGGAAATAATGATCAAATGTGATGTTTAATCAATAATTTTTATTTCGTATGTCTACATTTTGCCCCTCTTTGAGGCAATGTACTTGTTGCATTGGTTCAAAGAATGATGCTGCTGACATCAAAATTAAAAAAATTCTGATTTTTTTAGATGCTCCAGTGAAAATAAGTACATTAGTATATTGCCCCCTCGAGATATTGAGTGAAAAGATTGAGGTGGATCTCGCAACAAAGAGGTTCAAAGTGAATGTATGGATGGTTAGACTATATGATCTATATGAGAATGATGACAAAAATGAGATATTTGGAGGATGCTTAGAATAACAAATCTATATTATCCTAAATAGTTTAAATGATTATGAAAATGAAATTTGAGGGATGCAGGATGGATGCATGCTAGATGCATGATGGATGCATTGTTAGCACGAAAGAGGCTAGAAGAATGTGAGGGATAAACACTTAAATTCAAGATGCATATGTCCAACAAGTCTATTAGTCATTGAGAATTTATTGGATATGATGATGAATGATGATGATGTATTACTCATCCAAGGATGGGAGAGATAAAGACCATACCTTTCTTTATGTTTGATAACACACGTAGCTGTGATGCATCAAGGTATTAAGAACCAGGGTGGTGTGGCACCTAGTGTGATGGACTTTGACTCATCAAACAGATAGGAGTACTCTTGTTCACACTTGACAAACAAAACCTTATAAGGAATGTAGTTCAGATATTCCAGACATCTCAGGCCAAAACATAAAAAGGCGAGCCTTCTTATGTGGTCAACAAGATACCTAAAACATCCTTCCTACAAACAAAACAAAGTATGCATGACGAAGTTATTTTACAAGAATATCCAACAAGAACAACAGATAAAAAGACAATGATCATTGCCCCATTCCTTTCTCTCTAAACTTGTTTTGTTTAGGCATCAATTAGAGGTCCTTCTAGCACCAAAATGTGGATGCTAAAATCTGTAAGAGAGGCTTCAAAAATTTCATGTTGTTAGCACAAAAGTTGATTTAAACTAGCAAACTTAGACATCCCTATGAAATACTTAATCATATCTGAATATGCAACTAATGAGTAGAAAAACAAGTTAAGAAGTAGCATATAAGAAATATAATTAACCTTATCCCATAGTGGATTGGTGCCACCTTGTTGTGTAGTAAGAAGCCCTTTCCCAATCCCTGAACAAGCTGAATGATGGTATGAGTAAGATTAATTCTCAAATGAAGAGAATAACCATGCTTGAAATCTGTGAAGTGAAGGTGAATTTGAGCATAGTAAGTTTACTCAAAGCTATGGATGAAATGAAGTATAGTATACTTGCTTGAATTGTGGATGTTAGAATGAGAGAAAGAGTCTCTCATTTATAGATTTTTAAATTGGAAGAAGAGTGAAATTGAGAAATGTGGGATCATTCAACACCCAATGGCCAAGTGCCACTTGTCAAGATGTGAATGGTTGAGGAATGAGAAAATTTTGGTCAATGTGCATGATAAATGCCATTAGGTGTAATTTCAAATTTGAGAAATGGCATGTGAGAGGGAAAAAAGAATGAAATAAATTCCACTTGGCTCAATGCACAAGGACATGTAAGAGGAGTGAATGCCTCATTGGATGTACAAGTCCACTTGGAATTTTTGAATTCAAATTGAGGGAATATTTCCTTTTGATGCCATGTGAGGGAAAATAGATGAATTAATAAATCAAAGTAATTGATTTATTGTGCAAGTTTCATTCTCTAGAATATTTTAGTGAGAAGGATTAACTTAATCAAGGATTTGATTAATTTAATAAAGAATTAGATGATTTGACAATTTTGACTTAAATAAATGAATTAATTTAAATCATAATTGATAGGAAATGATTTGATTTATTTAACTTAAAGAGGAATATGTTAGATTAAATCAAATAAGGTTTAATTTAATGAAAACTTTAGAGACTTTAATCCAATAAAATGACTTATTTAATTAAACAAAAACAACAGGCTAACTAAATTAAATTGATTAATTTAATCACTGGAGGAGAAAGACTTAATTAAATGAATTATGACTCATTAAATTAAGAGGAAAAATATGATGAAAAGTTGAGAGTATGATTCAGGAAGAAATGTTGTTAATAATGAAGATCAAGTGTGTCAAACTGAAATTGTACATTTTCCATGTCTACAAATATCATCCACATATACAACTACTATCAACAGTTTCTCTTCCTCAGTTTTAAAGTAAAGATTACTATCTATAGTTCCCTTACTGAATCCTTGTTGTAATAAATATATGTCTAATATTGCATACCAAGCTCTAGGAGCTTGCTTCAATCCATATAATCACTTCTTCAACTTGCATACCATATCTAGTTCATTTGACAACTGAAATCATTCTAGTTGTTCCATGTAAACCTCTTCTTCCAATTCACCATTCAAAAAAGAATACTTCACATCCATTTGATAAACCTTAAAATATATATGTGTTGCAAATGCCAAGAACATTCTAATATCTTCCATCCTATTCATAGGAAAAAAAATTATCCTCAAATTCCATACCTTCCACTTGTGAATAACCTTTACATACAATTCTTTCCTTATTTCTTACTACTTCTCCATTATCATTCTATTACATTGGTGGTTTCCATTGCACGAAAAGGTCAACTTGTTAATTCATGATACAACTACCAGATTTATACAAGATCCAAAGGAGGTGGTTAAGCCATGTCACAAACCAAAGAATTGTGTTGCACAACAAAAGGAGACCAAGGGAACACGCCTTGAAACAATCTCCCCCCATCCAAGCAAGGGGTTAAAACCTATGACCATGACTTTGATACCAATTATTACATTGGTGGTTACCGTTGCACCAAAAGATTGACTTGTTAATACCTAATACAACTACCAGATTTATACAAGATCCATAGGAGATAATTAAGCCATGTCACAAACCCAATCGTTGTGCTTCACAACACAAGGAGACCAAGGGCACACACCTTGCAACACATTCATCTTGTTCCCTAATTCCCATTTAGTTCCAATTATGTGTTCATTTTCTGGTCTAGGGACAACTTCCCAAGTTTTATTTTTCTCTATCTACATAAGTTCTTCCATTTCCTTCAACCAATTCTCATCCTTACATGCTTCACTCACTAATTTAGGTTCAAATCTAGAAAGTAAACACAAGTTTACCTCAACTTTAGTATCTTTGCTTCTTCTCACTACACTTTTCCTCTTGTATCCAATGATTTGATCTTTAGAATGATTCTTTTGTAGACACTGAAAGGTTTTAGGGGTTTTCTCTGAAGCTTCTTCCTCTTCATTCTACACTTCTTTTCCATCACCTTTTTCTTTAACTTCTTTGCAATCATGTTCATCTAACACATATCCATCTATTGTAATAGAATTCTACAAGTTTTCATCAACTTTAATATTTTCAATTTCAACTAACTTTCATGGCCTTTTGTTATAACAACTGTAAGCTTTAATTCTAATATAATATGCAAGGAAGATGCCTTCATTATACCTTGCATCAAATTTTCCTAAGTTTTATTCTTCTCTTTTAATGTAACATTTTCTTCCAAACACTCTAAAGTACTTCATAGTAGGAATCCCTCCATACCATAACTCATAAGGAGTCTTTTTGTTGTTAGCTTTATCTTGAACTCTAATAAGTATGTAAACAAAAGTATGAATAGATTCTCTCCAATAGAATTTTGGTAGACTTTCATCTTTCATCATAGTTCTAGTACTCACTTAAACAGTTATGTTTTTCCTTTCAACAACTCCATTCTACCAAGGAGTTCTATGTATAGACAAATACCTCTTTATTCCATGAACTTCACAAAACATGTTAAAATCATTGGAGGTGAATTCACCAACTTTGTTAGAACTAAAACATTTTATTTTCAAATCCATTTCATTCTCAACATAGCTTTAAATTCCTTGAATTTATCTAATGCATCAAATTTATCTCTAAGAAAAGTAACCCATGTTATTCTAGAATAATCATCAATCAAAAGCATAAGGTACCTATCACCTTGTAGACTTCTCACTCTAGTAGGACCACAAAGATCTGTGTGCACTAATTCTAGTAGTCTGATAGCATATTGTTCCTTTCCTTTAAAGCTAATCCTTATTTATTTTTTAAATTGGCAACTCTCACAAATAGAATTGATAGGCTTTGTGATTCTAGGTAAATATCTCATTGCATGAATTGAACTTATTCTCACTAAATTATCAAAATTCATGTAACACATTCTTCTATTCCATAACCAACTATCATTAATATAAGACATAAAGAAATTAACATCGACACCCTTAAGATGCTAGATGTTTCCACCTATCCTTTTACCAACAACAATCACAGTTTCATACCCTTTCTGGATCTCACATGCTTCATCCTTAAACACAAGATTATATACTTTAATACACATTTTTCCAATACTTAAATTGTATGTCTTAAGCTCTTAACATAGTAAAAATTGAAATTATTATTCTTTCCATAAAAAATGATTGATCTTATTCCACAATTTTTAGCCCCTGAATCATCTCCAAATTTAACTAATCCTCCATAAAAATTATCAAGTTTAACAAACATACTTTTTTCTCTAGTCATGTGATTAGAGAATCCATTTTCAACAACACAATAATTATTATCCTCTTTGACATGAAAAGTAGATACCAAAGTAACTAAAACCTTATCCTTCATCACCAAAACACTTTTGTTCACACAACTTTCAAGGTTAGAAAAACTAGATTCTTCTTTTATATCCCAAAAAAAAATTGATTATCATCAAAGTCTCCAAAATTAGATTCATCATTAGAAATTATAGCATCTTCTCTCACATAGTAATATTTTTTAATCACTTTTCATGTGTTTTCCTTGTTATTATTTCTAGCAATTTTAGAAATCTAGAAGCATAATGACCTATACCACCATAGCTAAACAATTTAAAGGGTAATTTACCTTTGTACTTATTGATTCCATTTTTCATCTTCCTCTAAATGTTAGCTTTCAAATCATCAAGATATTATTCATTTGTATCTTCAACCTATTAGCTCTCAAAAACGCAGGCAAGATGCCTCAAGAGGATGCCAATCTCTTGATACGCTTCAGGGTAACAGACAAGGTTAAGAGAACTCAACCTTCTACTCTTTAGGTGCTGCCAAACCTTGGCGGGTGTACCTTTTAAATTGAGCGGACTTATCTTATGAATATCCTTCTGAAATGCTTTGTCCACAATGGCAGATGATAGTGAACAAAATGAAATCAAACTTGATAGCAATCTTCTGATCTAAATCCTAAAATGCTTAATTAATTGATATAAAGAAACTGAATGAATTCAAATAATGAAATTGTAGAGACCAGTGTCTTATTGGATATGCGGAGTCAAATGAAATAGAAGTGGGCAGCTTATTCCTGGTAGAGAATCAAATTGCAGGCATATGATTTGTTCATAACTTGTATGAACGATGCAGGATTATGACTGCTAAGCTCTACTTTAATAATCCAGATGAATCTCCTTGATTACTGTGATCAACAAAAAGTATTTAATCTCTACTTGAGAGAACCAGTGTATTAATCACACAAATACAACAAATGTGTATTGACAAACTGAACATAAACTTGTTATGCTAATTTAAAAAAATAGAAAGAATCAAATTGGAGACAACTTCAGCAATACTTTTCAATAGACTCAACAGACAATTGATACCAAAATAACCTCCCACACCAGCTGATTCCCATTGAATTCGCCATTTTTTAAAAACATGCACGTAGTCTCTGGAATGGGAACTTTATTCTATTGTGCCCATTCCTAATCTACTATATCTATCTATCCTCAAATCTCCTCCCATCGCTTCCTCTTCAATTACAATTGGGGTGTATATATATACACCGGCATTAGAAAATAAAACCTAATGAAAATCCATGTTGACCTAGCACAAAATTCGGGCTCCAATTGAGCTGGCAAGCAACGACCATCAAACTGGTACATGTCGGCCTCAGTGCTCTCAAATTTTGTTTTCACCAGTGAGTAGTTGGCGAGACATCCATATCGTCCTACCAAAGGAAATTCATTCGCTTATCACTTCGCTTGCATCCCTGTTTTAATCACATTCGCCGTAGCTACCCGTTAGTCATATTGAGATCAAATAATGTTCCTTTGTTTGCACTCTAATTCGCTATAACTCATAGGTATCGTGGAGACCTCACACAGAATGTATTAAGTTTCACCGAGAGCCCATACTATTTTCACAGTCACCAAGACACAGGGAGAGTCATATCGAAAAGCATACATGTTTTGTCCACTATCGTCATGACCACACAACTTCAGAGAGACCTCATATAGATTGGAACTTTTTTTCACTGTCGTTGTAGCTCATCCAGGTCGGTAAGAGGTCACATAGATCATTTTAAGTTTCACCGAGAGCCTACATCCAATTTCATGTTGTTGTGACTAGACCATCATTACGTCGAACACAAGAAGTATCGCCATAGCCCACTGCTCTTGGGGAGACCAAATACTGAAACACATAAGTCACAATGAACCACTCTTGACTCCATTCAACGTTGCCAAGACCATAAGATTCTCTCACCGAAAGGACACCCAATGTGCTCGACAAGACCCAAGCCTTTTGCCATGACCTCCTACCACAAACACATGCCTTTGCCGATGTCCTATGTCACTGAGAGAAATATAAAGTTTTGCTGAAAGTATATTCAAAGAGAAACTATGTGTAAGGCCGAACAATAGCCATATCTCCCACCAAGCTGCTCCATCCACTACCAGTTGGTAAAACAAAATGAAATTTCCAGGACATGATGTCGATATGCCGGACCTTTGCCGATATACCCCATCCATAGTTGTCAGTCGTCGTGACAATAAGAATGTCTCGCCGACCACCTAAACCAGAAGAATTTAGCGAAAAAAACATAGTGGGTCGGGGAGACAAATGGGGACCTATGCCAATACATTCCAAAGTGTAAAAAATGCAAACATGGATGAAATCCATGAGGCATAAGGGGCAAAATGTGGATAAAGCACCATGAAAATAGTGGAAATGTGGCTTAGGTAAATATCACATAGAGACTCAGGGGATACAAGGATATAATCATTAGATTTTGATAGTTTCAATAGTGGCTCCATCTGGGGATGAATGATAGTCAGATCATTGCAAGGATCCAAAATCCTTGGGAGAGTAGGCCAGACAAAGAAAGAACCAATGAGCAGTGATGGAATGAATGGTAATGGAAATGAATGCAAAGTGAATGCAAGATGGAGGTGAAAAGGATGCAAAATGAAGGTGAACCACCATCCTAAACTACTGTGCATGGAAAAGAATTTTAAAGAGAATAAGTAAGAGTTGTCCATGCATTGGCAACCCTCAATCCTCAGTGTGCTAACTTCTCCTATCTTGAGCTGTTACAATTTGAAACTCAAATCATACTTTCCCCTGTCAAATACCTAGTTTTGTTTTGAGTTCATCAGATTTCTCTTGAAGACATAGATGCAATCTTTCTTGTCACTGAAAGTTTTTAGAGAATCACTATGCTTAGCTTGGCCCAAAATCCATACACCATTCTGTAATTTATATTCTTCATTTTCAAAAAAGTCTCTACCAATATACAAAATGCATACATATTTAGTGAAATTTTTTGTATTATCTCTCTCACTGTTATGTATTATGAAACACTCTCCCAGCTGTATTAAAAATTCACAATCAAAGTGCTTCTCTTGAAAAACAAAAAACTTTGTCATCTCATTGTTGTTTGAAACAAAAATATCTGAAACCATTTGCACTTCTTTGATACTACCATTTAGATATAACACTGGATCATGACTCATGTCTTCAATATCATGCATATGTGAACCAATAAAATCTAGACTTCTATCATCCTTGGTATGCAAACCAATTTCTTTTCCACGTGAGTTAGAAATTTCAGAATCACATACCTCATTTTGAATGAACACAGACTTTTGATCAACACCAAAAGTTTCACTATCACTCCAAGAAATGCACTGGGAGTCATAAAAATCTTTACACAAAGATCTTTCACTGTCAAAACAATTGTAAGCTAGACACAAAACCCCAAGATCACCTTCATGAGCACATCCCTGGTATTTAGAAATTAACAAATCTGAAATCTGTTCACTGACAAGTGAACAAGTCTCAACATTTTCATCACTATAGTTATACTCTTCACCTTTGTCATCATCAAGAAGAAAACCAATACCATAAAAGACTAGGAAATCAGAAACATTATCAGCATAGTCATTTATTCCATCATTTTTCTTGTCTGAAATTATCTCCTCTCTTTCATAAAGTGGGTTTGAAAATTCTTGAAGTTCATTCATGGGGATACCTCTGCAAAATATCATCTGATCTTCATTTAACTCCTCGTCATACAATGGGTTTGAAAAAGTTTGGAAATCAATTTCAAATGTACAAACCGCATCATCATCAACTGTATCATTATAATAGGTAGAATAATCCCTTGATTGCAAATCAAAATCCTCTAGTTCATCCAAATTAGAATATTCACTGGATTCTTCACAACATGCACTGCTTTCCTTGTCACAATCTGTGATGCAAGAGAAATCTCTTGTACCTTCATTTTCCTCATGCAAGCTATCACATGAATCATCTTAATTTGCACATGTCTATTGGATGCACCAGCTGATCAAATTCTCTATACTCATCAGAAATACAACAATTGGATTCAACATTGATAGTGTTCTCATACCTTATTTCCTGGGACAACGCCCGTATGAAGTTAAAAGAGGAGCCTTCTACCTCAATCCTTTTCTTTTGCTCTGATGTCTCTCCTTCGTACTCTTCCTTGTGATTGGCAACAATTAGTCTCTCTATCTCTTCTTCAGTAAGTCTCTTCATGCTGTATTGAGTAGGTACCTCAACAGAATGTGGCTCTGTATAATCTTCTTCAGAGTCAGAAAGGACCTATTGTTCAGGCATATGAGCATTGTATTTCTGATTTGAAACATCATGCTAATAACCTTCATCCTCTGAAGATGAATACCTCTCCATAACATGGTGAAAAGTATTTGAAGTCAAATATACTGTGTGATCTTCTCTATTGTTTCCCATCAACATTCCCTCTTCTTGCATTCTCTGGACTACAACACAGTAATCTAGGGAATGTGTCATGTTACAAACTCCACAAAAATAATTGTTACTTACCATATAGGTTCCCCTCTTTATCAATGGATCAAGAGCTTCTTTTTTTCCAGGCCTAGCTATTATAGGTATCTCATCCTTCCAACCTATGTTATAAGGCATGTCATGCAACCTCAGCCTTTCGTTTTTGTAAGTATTCTCCTGTCAGTACTGATAACTGCTACTTTTTTGATGAACCTTAGGATTGTCTCTTTTATCCATTATCCCTGCAACCCTCCTATTGTTTTCAATTGTCTATGCCATCTTCTGAGCTTCAGCTAAGTTTCTTGGGAATTTATTTCTCAATTCATACCCCGCCTTAGGATCAAAAGCATTCAAAAAAATATTAGTGCTACAGAATCTAGCAACTTTGATCGAGGAGGTATTTTGTTCCGCAACTTATTGAATCTATGATTAAAATCATAGACTGTATCACTTTGATCTTTTTGAATGTGTATTAATTCATGAAGAGTAGCATTTGGTGCACTTAGATTTCCAAATTGCTTGAGGAATTGATCATGAAATCCTTGGAGAGAATCAATAGAGACCGTTGGCAAGCTATTGAACCAATCCCTAGCATCTTCAATAAGTGATATCATGAATAGCCTCATGTGTAAATCTTCATATGGCACACCCAAATCCTGGATGAAATCATTGAAAATTCTTAGATGCTCCTCAACAGTGATTGCATCACTCCCTATAAACTTTAGAACAAGACCTCTCCAACTGCCATCCATTGGAAAAGGGGATAATTGAATCCCTGACAAATCAAACTGTCTGATCATTGTTGTGTATTGATGAGGGGGGGCGTTAGGTGGGTACTAATGCTGATACATCAGACCACAGTATTGTGTATGATGATATGGCATATACTGCTGACCATGAGGAGCTCCAACATGACCTCCCCTGAACTGAGATCCTCCATTCATCTTTGAATAGATACAAAAATTCTTTCAGAGTTGCCACCTACTTTTCCAAAAGTAGGAAAATCATTATTTCTGATCTTTTCCCCAACGAAATCACTCTTTCTGAGACTTCTAAAATTACAACTTTTTTGCACTGACTCTATTTGATGGTCTTCAACCGAATTTTTTGATGTATTCCCCACTGGATTCGCCAATTTGTTAGCTCTCAAAAACGTAGGAAAGATGCCTCAAGAGGATGTCAATCTCTTGATACGCTTCAGGGTAACAGACAAGGTTAAGAGAACTCAACCTTCTACACTTTAGTGCTGCCAAACCTTGGCGGGTGTACCTTTTGAATTGAGCAGACTTATCTTATGAATATCCTTGTGAAATGCTTTGTCCACAATGGCGGATGACAGTGAACAAAATGAAATCAAACTTGATAGCAATCTTCTGATCTAAATCCTAAAATGCTTAATTAACTCTTATAAAGAAATTGAATGAATTCAAATAATGAAATTGCAGAGACCGGTCCCTTATTGGGTATGCGGAGTCAAATGAAATAGAAGTGAGCAACTTATTCCTAGCAGAGAATCAAATTGTAGGCATATGATCTATTCATAACTTGTATGAATGATGTAGGATTATGACTGCTAAGCTCTACTTTAATAATCTAGATGAATCTCCTTGATTACTGTGATCAACAAAAAGGATTTAATCTCTACTTGAGAGAACCAGTTTATTAATCACACAAATACAACAAATGTGTATTGACAAACTGAACATAAACTTGTTATGCTAATTTAAAAAAATAGAAAGAATCAAAGTGGAGATAGCTTTAGCAATACTTTTCAATAGACTCAATAGATAATTGATACCAAAATAATTGCCACACCAACTGATTCCCATTGAATTTTCCATTTTTGAAAAACATGCACATAGTCTCTGGAATGGGAACTTTATTCTATTGTTCCCATTCCTAATCTACTGTATCTATCTATCCTCAAATCTCCTCCCATCGCTTCCTCTTCAATTAAAATTGGGGTGTATATATATACACCGACATTAGAAAATAAAACATAATGAAAATCCATGTCGGCCTAGCACAAAATTCTGGCTCCAATTGAGCTGGCAAGCAATGGCCATCAAACTGGTACATGTCGGCCTCAGTGCTCTAAAATTTTATTTTCACTAGTGAGCAGTCGGTGAGACATCCATATCGTCCTGTCGAAGGCAATTCATTCAATTATCGCTTTGCTTGCATCCCTATTTTAATTGCATTTGTCGTAGCTACCCGTTAGTCATATCGAGATCAAATAATGTTCCTTTGTTTGCACTCTGCTTCGCTATAACTCATAGGTATCGCAGAGACCTCACACAAAATGTATTAAGTTTCATCGAGAGCCCATACTATTTTCACAGTTGCCAAGACACAGGGAGAGTCATATCGAAAAGCATACATGTTTTGTCCACTATCGCCATGACCACATGACTTTAGAGAGACCTCATATAGATTGGAACTTGTTTTCACTATCACCGTAGCTCATCCAGGTCAGTAAGAGGTCACATAGATCATTTTAAGTTTCATGGCGAGCCTACATCCAATTTCATGTCGCCATGACTAGACCATCGTTACGTCGAACACAAGAAGTATCGGCATAGCCCACTGCTCTCAAGGAGACCAAATACCAAAACACATAAGTCACAATGAACCACTCCTGACTCCATTCAACTTCACCAAGACTGCAAGATTCTCTCACCGAAAGGACAGCCAACGTGCTCGCCAAGACCCAAGCCTTTTGCCATGACCTCCTACCGCAAACACATGCCTTTGTCGATGTCCTATGTCACTGAGACATATATAAAGTTCTATCAAAAGTATATTCAAAGAGAAACTATGTGTAAGGTTGGACGATAGCCATATCTCCCACCGAGCCGCTCCATCCACTGTCGGTCGGTAAAACAAAATGAAATTGCCAGGACATGATGTTGATACCCTGGACCTCTGCCGATATACCCCATCCATAGTTGCTAGTTGTCGTGACAATAAGAATGTCCTGCTGACCACCTGAAATAGAAGAATTTAGCGAAAAAAACATAGTGGGTCGAGGAGCAAAATGGGGACCTATGTCGATACATTCCAAAGTGTAAAAAATGCAAACGTGGATGAAATCCATGAGGCAGAAGGGGCAAAATGTGGATAAAGCACCATGAAAATAGTGGAAATGTGGCTTAGGTAAATATCACATAGAGACTCAGGGGATACAAGGATATGAAAAATAATCATAAGATTTTGATAGTTTCAACACAACCTTCTCTAATTTACTAGCCTTGAAAACAATATCAACTTCTGTACTTTTCTTCAATTTTCTCATTTCAAATGCAGTTAGACTACCAATCAACTAATCCCTAGAATAACCATCAAAATCAACATTTTCCTCAATAGCATACACCTTTCACTATAAAAATATAGAAGATATATGATAAATTTCTTTACTATTATAGATTCTTTAATTATTGCACCAAGGCCTCTCACAGTGCTAACTAACTTATCAAATCTTTGTATATAGCCTTTAATTATTTCTTCTTCAGAAATTTGCATCACTTAAAATTGTTCCTTCAATTTCTAAAAAATTTCTTGTCTAACCTTTAGATCTCCTTCATAAATTCTTTCTAACTTATCCCAAAGTTCTTTAACAGTCCTCAAACTCATAACTTTCACTAATTCAATATTTGAAAGACTCTTCACAATAATAAATCATGCCTTAACATTGATCTCATGCACATTTATTTCTACACTTTTACTTAGACCATTTAGAGGTGGAGTATATGTATTCTAATGAGCCTTCTCAATCTCATAACCCTGAGCTAACATATATCCTTCAATATTTTTCTTCTATAATGCATAATTTGAGCCATCGAATCTAGGATATGCCAGATCAATCTTGTTCACCATCCCGGATATACCTCAAGCAACTAAGCTCTTCTCCAAGGAAGATTTCTCTGATACCAATTGTTGAAATGAACAAGAAAAATAAGAGGGGGGTGAATAAATTGTAGAAAATAAAACCTTCAAAATCCTCAATAGTAATCATATCCACAAGAATTCATTAAACCCTTATTCTATTAATATGATTAAACATGAAATGCAAATAACAAAAATTGAAATCACAACACCATACAAAAGAGAACACTGGATTTATGTGGAAAACCCAATAAGGGAGAAACCATGGTGGGGATTAGCTCACAATATAAATAATAGAAAAAATAATACAATAAGTCTCACTACTAGAATAAGAAACACTATCCAAAAAGTCACACAACCAAGGCTCACTGCCACAAAAAAAACAGGAAGATAGAAGTAGAATGTTACACAAAGAAAAATTCTTAATGAAACAAGGATTCCACCATAATTTCTCACATAGTTTCATAGTCTCACATGAAATATTTTGGATTCCTTCAACTCGCTTCCTTTAGGAACCCTAACATGAAAATTCACACTTCTCTGCTCAAATTCACATTAAACACATCACTCGCATCAATATCACATCTATCTTGATTATTAATCTCTCTTGCCTCAACTCACAACAACACCATACATATTTATATCAAGCTCAACCTCAAAAATCTTCTCTAATGTCAACCACTAGTCATTATACATACAAATTCAAAATAGGTTGGCATGTAAAAATTCCCATGGTGGATAGGAATGAAAGGAAACCTATAGAAATCCTTAATTAGGACCCAAATAGATCCCAACACACTTCAAAATTCTTCCAAAATCCTTGCATGTAGTGTTAAAAACAAATTCATCCAACACCCCTACAAAAAACCATAAAAATTAAGTACATGCTTCCTTAAATCAACCAAAAAAAATTGGACAACCTAATTCACTTAAAAATGATGTAGAATAATCCATAGACTACTTAAGATTCATAAAAAAAATCATCCAAGCTAACATCAACAAAAAATTAACCTTAGAACAATTGATAACCCTTATGTCACAAGAATGGAAAGACGAATGAAAGTATTGTCATTGATGTCAACTGGTCAACTAGTTATGTACTAGTTGTTGTTGACTATATATGTTGAGGATATTGAGAAAATTTATATAAAGAAGGTTACAGGTTGACAGCTCTTGATGATGTTTGTCTAGTACTTGTGAACTATGTTTTATGTGTTCTAGTTGAAGTTCGAGATAATTTTTTTCAGTCCAAGTTATCTTTATGGTTTTAGAGTTGTGTTGCCTTGGTTCTATTGAAGATGGTCTTGACATTTGGAAGTATCGAGCTTAATTGATCTATGTGTTTTACATTGGTTTGTTCAATTGTGTGTCAAGGATTATCTTTAAAGTTGATGAAGCGTCTTGGATATATTATGGGTCCTAGTGAAGTGTGTGTTTTGGTTACCCTCATTCTAATTCCACCTTATGATGTTTGGCATCGACCTAATTTGAATTTTAAGTTGGATGGATAAATTTGTATCTTTTCAAAGTTGGAGATGGTATAAATATAGAGTGCACTAGCAATGAAAAGTTGATATAAGAAAAGAAGGAAGATAAATGAAAGAGAAGACATGAATTTGATGCTATTATACAAGTGTGTGAGTTATGTGTATCGTTGATCAGTTTGAAGCCTAACATTGAGTATTCATATGTAGTTAGTAGAAGGTGAACTTTGTCATTCATCAAAGTGGATCAATAATTATGGTGGAATCCTTTGTTACATTGAGATTGTTGTCTCTCTATAACAAGTCTTCTTTGTATATCTCTGGCAGTTAGAAATCCGGGTTGTAGCCCTATGGATAGTGAGTCCAGACAATGAGTCCTTATTCTAGGCAGTGAGCCTTATTCCAAGTAGTGATCCTTTTTGTAATCAATTTTGATGTTCTCAATAGTGTGAGTAAATCCTCATCGTGGTTTTTCCCTCATTGGTTTTTCCACATAAATTTGGTGCTATTATGTTTGTGCATTGGAATTTGATTGTTAATCACTTAATCAGTTTATGTGTTAGTTCTAGTAACTGAATTTAAGGTTAAAATCTATGACAAATGATTCACCCCCCTCCCAGTTGTCCTATCCAACACCTTATATGCATATTGATAAATGAAACCCACTCTATATTGCACCAAATCAAATAAAAACTTGAATACATAAAATAAAATAATTATAAGAAACTTCCCAAATTTGCAAAACTTGAATCCAAAAAATGGAGAAACTTGGAGCAAATACATTTATCTCTAGCCACAAAAACATCACTAAACAAATGTTGCACACACTAGTAAAAATATATCGCACTATAAAATAATACAAAAACTTAAATTATGAATATAGCAACCTATTACAACCTTAAATAACCTGTAAGATCCACACAAGCATTCCATCAACATAGAATAAATATAGATTGTAATATCGAAGCATAGCATGAACACTTGCACAACGTAGTTTACTCTGTTTATAATTTTTTTTTAAAGGAATTTAGAAACAAAGTATCAGAGACATTTCTCAATATCCTCAACATGTTCATCCCATAGTTAACATAAATTACAACACCGGTCAATAGAATTCCTATTGACATAAATGCCAACACCTTCATACTTGCAACATGTCCCCAGTAGAGTCAGCAATCTATTGGTTCCCGAATCAGTAGATTTTCAAACCCTAAAAGTACTACAAGCTTTATGATCAATTCTAACTATTAATGTGGATGTTGCACACACCAATAGTTAGATAAGTTCTCACAATGTACCGATGGAGCCTACCTTTCTTGAAAGACTCCATGAGGAAACCTAAATCTAAGGAAAAATCAACTTGATCCTAAGGCTCATTTGTGTTAGGTCTTGATGCACTAGGTTCACTCAGGGTTCATTGTGATTTTTTTTCAAAAATGAGGGATATATGGTCATTGAGAATTGACTTGTATCCGAAATATAGAAACATAGTCAAGTCTGATCATTCAAATGTTACTCAATAACTTCATGAAATCAAAATATTTACAATAATATTTCATGACACTCAAATTACTTGCTTACATTCAAGTAGATTTAGCATTAAACATTCAAAAAATTCATGGTTTTGATATTCTCTACAATGTGAGTTAATTCTCACTGTGGTTTTTCCCTCATTGGGTTTTCCACATAAATATTGTGTTATTGTGTTTGTGCATTGGAATTTGATGCTTAATCACTTAATTAGTTTATGTGTTAGTTCCAATAATTGAATTTAAGGTTAAAATATATGACAACCAATTCACCCCCTCTTAATTGTCCCATCCAACAATTGGTATTAGAGCTTAGTTCCTTGGCGAAGAGCTTAACCACTTGAGGAAGGTTCAGGATGGATAGAAAAATGATCTATGATTATCCGAGGTTTGATGGAACTAATTATGGTATTTGGAAAGTATTAATGGAAGAATATCTAGAGTATTACAAATATGATGTAGATAAATCTCATAAGAAACCCTACACTCCTACTAATAGTTTGAGTACACTTAAAGAAATTAGAACACATGAAGTGAATAATAAGGCAAAGTTCATCTTGAAGAATAGTCTCATACATTCCAAGTTGATTACGGTTAAAAATTTGAAGACAAATAAGGAAGTGTGGGATGCTTTAGAAAGAGCACATGATGGTGATGAGAGGGTAAAAGAATAAAAATTACAAAATTTGGAAACACATTTTGATCTTTTACACATGTCTAAAGTTCAGAATATTAAAGCCTATATACAAAGATTGGATGAGGTTGTGGCTGGAATGCAATCCCTTGGTGCTACTATAGATGAAACCAAAATTATAAAAAAAGATTCTTAGAACTCTTCCTAATTCTTGTAGTAAAAAGGTGAGTTCTATTGAGAAAAATATAGATTATAATACAAGTAATAAGGATCTACTACTAGGATATTTGACATCTTATGAGATGAGGAAGTTGAATCTAAGAAGTGGAGGTAAAAAAAAGAATACTTTTAAAGCTAAAAAAGTTGAAGATTTGGATGAAGAAAAATTTCATGAAATCGAGGCTAAATTTGTAAGAATAATGAAGGTAAATTTTCCTTTAAGTGTTTTAGTTGTGGAGAAATTGGTCACTATGTTTCAAAGTGTCCGAAAAGAGCTAAAAGGAATATACAAAGATATGAGAAAGAAAAGAAAGGAAAGAATATTAACAAAGCTTACTATGTTTATGAGAATGCTAGTATTTCAGATGAAGATTAAGAATATGAAGATCAAGATTCTAATGAATCTTTGTTCTTGGAATCAAACAAGGTATTGGTAAATGATTGGTGGATTACTATATTTGACTCAGACCAGACCATACATCATGAATGTTGTGTGCATGGTTGCTAGATATCAAGCCAATCCAAAGGAATCACATGTGACTGCAATAAAGAGGATCTTCAAATACCTAAAAGGAACATTTGATTTTGTTCTTTGGTATCCTAAGGATGATGATTTTACTCTGAATTCCTTTACAGATGCAAATTGGGTAGGATATGTGGATGACATGAAAAGAGCAAGCGGTGGTGCATTCTTCTTAGGGAAGAAGTTGGTATCTTGTCTAAGTAAAAAGAAAAATTCCATTTCCTTATCTACTGTTGAGGCAACATACAGTGTTTTTGTAAAAAAATGTACCCAAGTGTTGTGGATGAAGTGGATGATGATAGATATTAGAGTTGAGTATGATAATCCTATTGCCATATTTTGTGACAATTCAAGTTCCATAAACATATCTAAGAATCCAGTGCTACACTTAAAGACAAAACATATATCTATCAAGTATCACTTTTTGAGAGACAAGGTGAGTGATAAAGAGGTCAAATTGGAATATGTACCTACTAAGGAACAAATTTCAGATATATTCACTAAACCATTGCCTAAGGATGCTTTTGAGTATCTCAGAGGCAAGTTAGGGGTGATTTCCCCTCCTAATCTGAACTAATATGCAAGTATTCACATCAATATGTGGACTTACAGTCAGATCTTGTTTCAGATTTATGTTGTGGTGGTTGATACTTAAGGGGAGTAGTCAGATGATTCAGATGATATGTGGTTTAGAGCTTGTGTACCTTTGCCATTTATGAAAAAGAGGGAGAAGTGTAATGTGAAAAATATTGTACTATTAGGGAGATAAGTGTAAGGAGGAGAAGTGTAGATCAAAGGGGGAGAAGAGTACTATGTGAAGAGTTAGTTATGTTGATGGTATTTTTCACATTATGTTTTGCCATCAATCCCAAAGGGGGAGAAGAGTACTATGTGAAGAGTTAGTTGTGTTGATGGTATTTTTCACATCATGTGTTTCCATCAATCCCAAAGGGGGATATTGTTGGATGTTGTGGTTTTTTTTCTAATATGTGGTTGTCACTAATATCAACACTATTAGCATTGGTGATTTTGAATGTTGTATATGTCAAGGATATTGAGAAAATTGTAATAAATATATTATAGGCAGTCTGTGAAGTTGAGAAGGTCAGAGTGATGGAAAGTTTTGTATGTTGATGGTTAGAAGGTACACATTAAAATTTTTATTGCTAAGCTTATCTAGTATGTTGTCTGAAAGTTTCATAGGTGTGCATCAAGAATTGATAAAGTTATGAAGTTCTGTGTTCCTACAATTATTCAATTATTGTAGCAAGTGTTTGTGGAAGATGAGATTTCTATTCTAATGAATTGAGTTTTTTCGTACATTCTTGAGATGTTCAGTGATGTTTCTAGATCATTCTCTATCAATGTGGTATGTTCACATTGATTGGTGTGTTCGTGATGTTTTCATGTTCTTGGTCGACATGATGGTGGTAGTGTGTTGTGGATCCTTATGGATTAATATTTTACTATTTTGAGTGTTTGAGGATGTTGATTTAGGTCCCCACTATGTTGTGATCAACTTAGGTTGGTGTGCATTGAGATTTATTCATGTATTGAGGCTGACATTTGTAATTTATTCTTTATTTATGGCCGACAAAGTTGTTGATGTAAATTCATGTAGCGGATATATAAGAATGATTGTTTCTTCATTTTGTAAGTGGTGTGAAAAGTGTGAAAGTGCGAGTATGTATAGGAAATGTGCAAATAAAGATCAGATCATTTGAATATAGAGAAGAGTGTGAATAATATTGAGCAAAGTGTGAAGAAGCATTTCTATGCCTAATCGGATCTATCATCAAGATTTTGTAGAAGCTAATTCTTCAATTCAACCTCATTAGATGGATTTAATCTGATTGTTTTATGTAAGTTTGTGAGCCTTCCCTTTGAGTAGTGAGCTCTAGGTAGTGTTCCTAAATGCATGTGCATTCCCTATTAATTTCTTTCATTATACTTCTAACAGGGTATAATCTTGTGGACTAACATCCACCATGGTTTTTCCCCTAATAGGGTTTCCATGTATAAAAATCTTGGTGTTCATGTGTCTCTGATGTGTTTTTGATTTATGCTTTCACTGTTAATTATCAAATCTAAGATTAAAGGTTTTTTAAGGTTGAATAATTTTAAATTTTATAACAACTGATTCACCCCCCCTCTTAGTTGTTTATCCTTGTTTTTGCAACATTGCATAGATATTTGTAGGATATTCACAAAATTGGTATTCCTTAGAAGTTCAATGGATATTGTTATAAAATTGGTATGCAATATTTCTTTGTTATAAAATTTTTAAGGTCCATTATCGAGTTTCATAGCACTTGAAATTGGAAGGATTCATAGATTAAATTTTTGACATATTCGTTCTTGGTCAAGTTATTATCATTATGATAATATAGTTCTCCCCAAGCACCAATTAAGCCTCACAATTTAAGAGTAATTTTAAATAATCCTATGTAGACACTTAAAAATGTCTTAATGGATCACACTAGCTAAATAACATCATTTCATCCTAAAAACCATCCTCTGTTCACTTAATTGATTAAATTTTTCTAACTATTTAATTAATTGCCTCATTTTCATCTATTAATCTAATTGACCTAATTAGGCTAATTCATCCCCTTTCATGCTAACATTTCATCTTATTAAATTAAATAGATCAAATTATTTAATTTAAATCCCTAAAGTCCTCTTATTTAATTAAATAACCCTAAGTTATTTAATTAAATGTCATATCACCTTTCCCTTTTCACTAAATCATTTTATTTAATAAATATTGTCTAAATCCCCTAATTTTCATAATTGAAACTTTATTTAATTATCAATTTACTAATAAATCTAATCCCCCCACTTGTAAAGGAATATTCCTCCTTTGCACATTCTTCCAAAAGAAATATTCCCATGCAATATTTCTTCCCATTTTTTACATTAAAAATTTATTTTAATTTCGTAAAATATCTATTTCCCTCACCCATGATAATATCCCAAAGAATATTCTCTTTTCTCACTCATTTGAAAAATGAAATGTTCTTACAAAGCTTCATGTGCAAGCTAACTCAAAACTTGTTATGCAAGTTAACTTGTGACCTCTTGTACAGGTCAAAAGTGTGTTTGTTTGGATGAATGTAAGACCTTGATTAACTATCAACTTGCATTTTCAACCCTTGATGAGAATCCATGACCCATGCCTCCATATTCTTTTCTTTTTGATCATTGATTATATTTTTCAATCTTAGCCCTTCATTTTTCATTTGATTTCCTATAAATAAAACACTATTTGGAGACAAACAGATCCATCTTTTAACAAAAACCTTATGTTGTTAAAATCATTTATATTTTCACTCACATTTAACATCATTTAAGCTTTTATTTACTTGCATATTATCTTAGCTTCCATTAATGGCTTCCATGATAACATAGATGCATACATTTAACTTATTTGTTAATTAGGGTTTTAATCTTTTGAAGCTTGCATACATTTAGAGTATATTTTCATACACCCATATCAATCATCTTAGCATAAATCATGCTAAAATAGCTTGCATCATGTTCATTTATATCAATGTGACACCACTCCTCCAATAGGATAAGTTTCAATGTCTTAGATTAGAGGTTTTTCAAGCTTTCATGATTTAGAATGTTAGTTTTAATGGCTTCTCTGTCTTTGTTTATAGTGAATGATCTTATTGGGATTGATGCTTAGTGGATTAAATATGCCTAAAATTCATATGGATCAGGTGTAGTTAATCTATACTATGTCATTGGTCACATTTTGGATTTAGGAGGAAAAATTTAATGTTTTTTTGTGTTTTTTGGAGAAATTTTGGGTTTAACCTCTTAAATGCATGATTTTGCTTAATTTTTAATGAATTCTATATGACTAATCTTGCATAAAGGTTGGTGGGTTTTGAAGATCTCATGTTTTTATTTCCAAAACATTTTATGATTTCAAAATTGATCAATATTTGAAAAATTTGTCATCATCTAAAGTTGTCCATCATTAATTTTGCTATTTTTTCAATTTTGGGTTTAATCTCTTAAATGCATGATTTTTCTTAATTTTTAATAAATTTTATATGATTAATCTTACAAAAAGGTTGTTGGTTCAATTTTATCACTTTGAAAGCTAATTAATTTTATCCTTTCAAGTGTTTGAGAGATATTTTTAGATTTCATGTGCTTTAACTTTTTGATTTCATCTAATTTCTAGCATGTCTCTAACTTCTTTTTTTGGTTTTTAGACTAACTCGGTTTGTAGGTTTGGACAATACAACTTGAAGAAAATAAGCATACTATTATCATTTGAATTATAATTGTAACAAGCATCTTGACATTTTTGGGGAAATTATAACCCAATTTCTTATGATTTTCATTTTATTCTTTAGGACCTCACTAATTTTCATTTGGGTTTAAAAAGAACGCTCAAATGAGACTAAAATTGAACCCTCACATCATCATTTTACTTTGGGCTTAAAATTCAACAAGGTAACTTATCATTTCATTTGGTGCAAATAAATAAATTCACATTAACTTTAGAGGTTAAAATGAATGAGTGTTTTCTTTGTTGTGGCACACTTGTAGTTTGTATCCAATCCCCTTGTACTTTGTGTGATCTTGGGTGAAGAGAAACACTCCAAGTGTACTTCATTGTTTATTTGCACTTATAGTATGTATTCAATACCCTTGTGCTTCATGCGATCTTGGGTGAAGAGAAATAATTAAGTACACCTTTATGATTTGTGTCAACCTTAAGAGAGGACTTACTATGAGGCATACCCTACAATGGTAAACTCATAGTAAAATTCTTGCAAGCATGTTTACCGGTGGGCTATATTAAAGGTTGAGAAATCGTGAGAAAATACCTTATATCTTGGATTGTATAACATATTGTACCTATTACCATTCCTTAAGTGTAATAGGAATGGTAGTAAAATTCTTAACTGGCAAAGCGTGTGTGTATATGGCAAGGTGTTCTCGATTTGTTACTAAGAACCAAATTGCTTAGCTACCAAAAATTCTTAATGCTTGTTGGTGCAAGAACGGTCATTTTGAAGTCACCCCATATTTGTAATATTCATTGTTAAAAAAAATCCTTACGATCTTTAGATCTTCAGGATTTTGAGATTTGGTGGTCCTGAGAAGTGTGTGCCATGGAGGTGAGCCATTTTCACCAAATCTCTAACTATTTGCATTGTCTTAGTGTTTAGAGAAATATAAGTGGGGACTCAACAAGTATGGCCATTCAACCCTAGGTGGTAAATTATTGTGAGTCGATTTAATAATTTTCTTGATTCCAAAACATTACAAACAAACATTCATAATTTTCCTCCAAATTTACCTTTTGGTCTAAGTATGGATACCTCTTGAAATAGCCTTGATATTAATGCTTGTCCTAATAATTTATATCCTTATATATTTATAAATATATTGACTTATATCTCAATCCATATTTTCCAAATTCAACATAGGAAACTATGGCTTAAATTTCACCCTTTTCATAGAATGGACATTGTGAAAATTCTGATATTTTTGACATAGACATCTAGTTTGTAAACATAACCAAGAAAAGTGTTTGTGCTAAAATAAACTCACCTAAGTAAGATAACTTGAAAAATTAAATCCCACATTACCATTTGGAGACCAATCACTCCCATTGAACAATAAAACCATACGCTCGTTATCATTCAAGGAAAACATTGCAAAACATTGAGTCCAAATTCTATTGTCAAAATCATTGGGTCCTATTGCCAAAATCATTTGAGTTCTATTTTACTAAAATCATTGAGTCCTTAAGGTTTGATCACTTTAGAGGTATAGAATTTTTATCACTACCTTGGTCTTGGAAAACAAAGGTTCATTCTAGGTCAAGTTTGGGTCAAAAAATTAGTCCATCCTTTGTAATATTTCATCCTTCACTTCACCTATCTTTACAAACTTTTGAACACACCAACACTTTGGACTTAGAAATTTATCAACACAAATCCTAACTTAGCTACTTGTGTATGTGAAGTGAATCCTTTTTTATTTATTTGGTTAAGTTAGTTATCATCTTTGGACTATTTAATATTGAAGGTCACAAGTCTACCCTAAATATTCTCAAGTTCATAAACATCCTTTATCCAAACATAAAAACATAAAAACTTCTAAGTCAAAAGTGTTGTCCCAAAACATTTTCAAAGATCACTCTCCACATCATTCAAATTTTCATCCCCCATTATCACCATTTCCCCAAAAATACTTATAGTGTCCCTTCTACCTAAATTTGAGCTAACTAGAGAGTTCAAACATTATAAATCTCAACACAACTCTCCCATAGGTGATCCAAAATTTATGGTAAAGACAAGATCACAACACAAGAGAATCATGGAGAAAACCAAAGTCACATTCACCTCAAGTGATCCAAATCCTAAATAATTTTATCCAAGGAGTTATTCTACCCTTGTAGAACAATTCTAATATCCAATATGACCATATGAGGTAGAAGATGTCACAAAAAATGAATTTCAACTTACTAAAGACAAACTCCTTGAGTATCAACAAAATCATCCAACTCTTCTCGCACAAAATTTGACACTAGGGTTAGCCCAATTTATGATTCAACCAACTTCATCCCTTGTGCCAAGTCAATTCTTAGCATATACTCTTGAAACTAGGCTAGGAACTAACCTTGGTCTCACTTCATGCCTAGGAACAAACAAAACTATGGGTATTCACAACACGACCATTCCATTAACTACCAACCTTCCCCAAAACAAAATTTGGACACCAACATTTGGAAAAATTATTACATTTCATGATGCCACAAAAACCTAAACATTTTGAGTAAAATAATCTTCATCCATCACCAAAAACACTCCAAGTATGCCTAAGGTTACACAAGTTAACATAAACTAAGTTCCTCAAGTAGGACAACAAGGGAAAGTTAACACTCTCATGTAAATTCAACCCTTGAAAAATGGTTCCAACAACCTCATAAAAAAATCGAAACAAGTGGTTACCCAAGATACTCAAGTCAATCCACCATCCACATCAAACCCATCTATCATCAACCTAGATCAAAACAATCCTTTGGTCACAAATTCCATCAACCTAAGTAATACCTTGATCATACCACTAGCACAAGGAAATCATGAAGACATGGTACAAGGGAACCTTTCAAATCAATGGACACAAGGTCCTAGTATTCCATTACCATCACAAAATCTAATGGCACCATCCTCATCTTTCCCCATGGTCCCCTTCACCATGAAAAATCAAATGGGACCTCAAATCTATATTCCTCCATCTCAATCCACCATCTTACAAGTAATTTTAAACCAAGGGAACCCTCAACCTATCATCACCAATTCACAACCCATTCAAAACATCAACACTCAAATACATCACAAATGTCTCAAAAACCAAGTGATCCTACACTACAATCATATGCCTTAGCTTTACATCAAGTACAAAAAACTTATCAACAAGTTTTCCAACAACAACAAAAAAAAAAAAAGCCTTAGTAGCACAAAAACAACATCAAGCTTCCTTAGTAGCACAACAACAATATCAAAAAACCTTAGTAGCACATCAGAAACATCAAGAAACCTTAGTAGCAAAAAAATAACAAGAAGCAACCTTATCAACACAACAACAACAACAAAAGCAAGTAGACTTAGCAACACAACAACAAGTCCAACAAGTATCCTTAGCAACACAACAACAAAAACAATAACAAGCTCAACAGTATGCCCAACAATAACAATTGATTTTAAAACAACAACAATAGGGTTTATACTATAACCCTCAATAAAAATTCATCAACCCAAACATGTTGGGAACATATATGCCTCCACCAAAATTACCTTCACAATATACTACACCACAATACACACCATATAACACCTCATCATATCAAAATCTCATCTACAACCCATCCACCATCTCATAATACATAACATATGTTCCTCCACAAAACCCACACTTGATGATGTAGCATCACAACCTAAGGAATTGACATAAGAAAATAAGGATATCCAGATGGAAAAAGTGAAGAAGCCCCATACACAAAAAAACCTATGTCCATATACATTTAATCAAAACATCACAATGATACCTTTCCCTTCTGGTTTTGAGGTTCCCAAATTTGATAAAAAACAAGGGGAGAGGAAATCTTGTGGATCATGTCAAGGAATTTAATGTCATGTGCATGGAGGTGGCCTATAATGATTCCTATTTGATGCACCTCTTTCCACAAAGTTTAATAGGTCATGTCATGGATTGGTTTTCATAGTTACGTTGACACATCAAAACCTTCCAAGAAATCATCAATAGATTCATAGATCACTTCTCCTTCAATCTTGACATGGATTTGAGATTAGAGGAGTTATACACACTCAAACAAAACAAAGGATAATATTTTGCCAATTTCTTACAATGATGAAGGCAAAGAGCTAGTAAAAGAAAGTGGCCACTTCCCGATGAACAACAAGTGGGAATTATCATAGAAAATATAGATCCAGATCTATCCTTCCACTTGAAAATACAATGCATCACATCTTATGACGAGCTTGTCCCTACAGCGCTTAACATCGAGAGATCCCTAATCTCATAAGGAAACACACAAGTGTATAAAGACAACAGCCCATCCACTAGTTTTAACGACAATCCCAACTATTGGGCCAAGAAAAATAATGTTACTAGTGATGGTGTTGTTGATGCAAAGGTTGTCTTAACTACTCCTAGACAAGAAAAAACCCAAACCATGAACACACAAAAACTATACACAAAACCACCAAACAATTAGTTAATCAATGCTATAAACACTCAACATGGACAACAAAGAACAAATAGTGCTTCTAAGAAAAAATTCACCCCCTTAGGGGAACCTATGGAGGATGTGTTAAAGAGGTTGATACATCCTAATATTATCACACTCCCATATTTCTCAAACTATTAAGAGACACAAGTCAAACCTCACAACTATAGAGAAGCAAATTTTTTATGAATTGCACCAATACAAAGGTTATAACACACAAAAAAAAAATAGAATAAAACATGTAATAGAAGATATTATTGATCAAGGATATATTCATGTCGATCAAAAATCTGGGAATAAAAATTAGAAAAATTGCACAAACCCTATGCCTGATCATACAAAATAAAATCATACAAAATAAAATGATTCAAGAAAGGAATTAACCTTAAAAAATGTAAACCATACATGTGATACCATGGTGGGACATTTTTATTTATCACAACATGAGGAATCATAAACACATCAAGATACTATTTTAAAACAAAGTCCAAATATATCAATAGTGTTTAGTAGTATTTTATACTGTAATGAAATCAAGTGGATATCAGATTATGATATCTCTCCCGCATATGAATCAATGATTGGGCATGTTGAATAAGTTCCAAATCATCCAAAAATATTTTTTTTGCACCCATACCTATCGACTATTGTGAAGAGTCTTTTATCAATGATCTATTATCCACTCAAGGATCATTTCAAGAGGAGGCTCTTGAGGATAACTAAAGTTACTTTGAATCAAGTCAGGATCAAGAATCCCTATCCCTAGAGTCTTACCAAGTGATAAGGGACATCTTCCTAACCATTTTAAACTCCAAAGATGTCCCTAATATCACCCCTAAGATATTTCTTTCTGATGGAAATATAGATGTTCTTCATCCAAAAGAAGAGTCTCCTACTCTTGATATTTCTACACAAGAGAAAGCAACGATCAAGATTATTGATTCTTATACTGATTGTGCATCATTGACATTTTTTTAGTCAACATCAACATATTTTTAAGTAGAATCAACAACTAACGATATCATAGAATCAGAGCAAATAGTTTGTATTCCCAAATAGTAGGAATCCATAGCAATATCATGTGTTCACAAAAATTCATATTCAACGGCTATGGATCAGAGGATGCATTATCAAGGCAAAGTATTAGGTATTGATAATATCTTCACAATATTGGGGGAAATATTTTCTACAACAAACATCAACATATGTGGCACGAAGAATCCTTGTTATGAAAATACAATCAATGATACAAATAATGGTATCATGAGTTGGCATTCACCCATCATTTCATACACAAACTGGGACCAACATAAAATGAAGAATTCCTATCTAAGAAAGAAAAAGATCATCAAAGAAAATGAAGCAGTAAATAAAAAATGGCATACCAAGTACAAATGGATACCAAAGAAAAATAAAGAAAATCATCCCTCCAAAACTTCACTAGTCAAAGAAACTATGGAGAAATATAAAAAATGGAAGTGTATCCATCAAAAGAGTCCTCAAATACAAAAGTAGGCTTCTCAAGCAAGGAAAAAAGTATATCTAGTGGTTGGTCCTAATTCCATGAAAACCTCCATTCCCACCCATTATTGTTCATCTTCCCAAGTTTTGAGAGCCAATGATTATAAACCATAAACCAATACATCTCATATTCCTTCATACATGTCATTGTACACTCCATTCATGATATCCAATTCTCGCATTGACCATGTGTTGGCAGCTACCCTTAATCATAAGGATTCTGAAGGCACTTTATCATGATTTTCACACATAGACAAGGTTAATTATGGTATCCACAAGGTAGATCAAAATTATTCAAGGTTGCACTCAAGTTCTCATATCTTAGCAAAGTGTATTCTTTAGGTAGGATATCAGAGGCATGTTATGATAGTGGCCTTTGTGTGTGTGAATATGTGGAATCAACAAAAACATTAAACAAAACAACAATGAAACGTTGTATTAAAGAAATATAATTTAAAACTAAATAAACTTCAAACCCAACATATTCTTCAAAGTCATCTCATTGTCCTCTATCTCCAAGGATTCATTTTAAGTTGCTTGCTCTTAGATTGTATAAGAAGAAGCTCAACAAAATGACAACCTAGAGAATGAGATGATATGCAAGATACATTCTTATGCTAAATTATGTGAGATATTTAAACTATGATAACGAAACTAAGAAAAAATTATGCAAGCTATTCTACCATGATTATTTATGCTAAGATAATGAAAACAAATATTCTATGCTATGATTATGAAACTAAGATATTAAAATGCTAAATTCTTGATTATTCAACTATAATGCTTATGTTATGCAAAAAGTTCCAAGATTTTCAAAGAGCCAAGAGGTCTTATTTATAAATTTTTAGAGGCAAAAGCTTAGTTGGAAAAGATCAATGGTTGAGATTCAGTCTTGTAAGATGAATGGTGAGAGACAAAGAAGTTGGAAAAAAAAATGAAAAATAGAAAGAAAGCAGGAAGATATTTCCTTCCCATAAAAACATTTTCACTCAAAAATGGAGACAACTTGCCATTTGTCAAGTTTAGTTATGAGTTAGTTTTAGTAGTTGAAGATAATTAAATAATAAAATCATTTAATTTCATGTGACATGTGGATTTGGAAGCTTCTAATTAAATATTAAAAATATTTAATTATAAGTGGGATGTGGATAAGAAGTTTCTAATTAAATATTTAAAAATATTTAATTATATGTGAGATTGTTTTTCAGAAGATTTAAAGATGATTTTATGATTTTGGAAAGAAGAATATTTACTTTATTTGAATTAAAAAGTCAAATTAAAGCAATGTGATAATTAAAATAAATTGTAAAACTTATTTAATTAATTAAGAATAAATGAAAAAGATGATTTTGGAAAAAGAAGAATATTTACTTTATTTGAATTAAAAAGTCAAATTAAAGCAATGTGATAATTAAATTAAATAAATTGTAAAACTTAATTAATTAATTAAGAAGAAATAGAAAAGATGATTTTGGAAAAAGAAGAATATTTACTTTATTTGAAATAAAGAAATGTGATAATTAAATTAAATTAATTATAAAATTCATTTAATTAATTAAGAAGAAATGGAAAAGTGATTAAATTAAATAAGTAACTAAACTTATTTAATTAAGATAGAGGAATGTAGAAAATGAGCAATATAAATAAATTATTTAAATTCATTTATATGTAGATTGAATTTAGAAGATTAAATAAATAACTTGTATTTAATTAATTATTGGACTTATTATAATGTGACCATTTTTAGGTGTATACAGCCTCTACATCAGTACCACTAGGTGGTTCAACATGGGAGTAAAACTTCCAAAAACAATCAAAAAAATCAAAACATCAAGAAAATAGTAAAAATAAAAATTGTCCTCTAGTGAAAACCACTATGATGTCATTTTGGGAAATTACTATAATGAAAACCTAGAAAAAATGCATCATGAGTAGAATCAAGTGTCTATATGATCCTTCTTAGATAGAAGCATCTCATCCTTGTCTTGATAAAAATCAAATTTTCCCTCCATCCATCCAATCTAGATTCATCCAAATATTCCATTTTATCTTGATCTTGACAAAGATTCAACATATACATCAACTCTACTCATGGCTGAATTTTTACAGGATCTTTACCATTTTATCTCATTAAGTCCCATATCCCATATTTAGCATGATAAAACTTTGTTGAACTCTTCGCATATACATTACCTATCTTAGTTATTCATTGTGTAACAATAGAATAAAACAACAAACAAGATTAATCTAATAAAAGCATATACTAATCTAATCCTATGCTAACAACAAAGAACAAAGAAAAATAAATAAAAAATACAAGAACAATCTCATCGAACATCTGTACAATTCCTTGGATAACCTCGGTTGCACTTCTCCATTTTTCCTTTGCAATATAATTTCCCTTGGATTTTAACAAGTATGCACGTATGGCCAATTGATTATTGATTTAGAAAAATATCAAAGATTATTGAATTCACTTCCTAAAAGTATAAATATTTCGAGAGGAGGAATAAATACAAAGGACATGTCAATTTATAGAGCATTGATTTTTGAATGATTGCCTCAGATTCAAAAGATAGTTCAATGATTGAAATTAATGAATGCCATGCGATAGAGATTCAGTGTCAATAATAATGCAAGTGAAAAAGCCTGCATGATAGAGATTAAATTAAATAAATATTTAATCTGGTGTTGACACTTCAAAATTTAGAAGAGTAAGAATTGCATGTAAAAGATAAAGAAGAAAAATTGTGTTTGAACGCATGAATGAATTAATTAATAAAGTTATTTAATTAATAATAATTTGCACAAAAAATAATAAGACCGACTGATTAAACCATAAATTCTATTTGTCAGAAATGATCAGATATTAAATCAGGATATAATTGACAGATTTAATTAAATCTCGACTTAAGTTGTAAATGATTAATTAGATAACCAAGCGATTATCTAATCACAAAGTAATATGGTAGAAATAATTATTTCTATGAATTAAATGTTTATTTAATTCAACATTCAAAATTCAGAGATTAAATTAAGTAAATAAAGATTTATTTAATTGACTTTCGAAAAGGTTAAAGAATAATTAAATAATTTGAAATGAATATTTAATTAGTGTTGGAAATGTGATGAGGGTAAACTAAATAATAATTTATTTAATTTTAGAAAGAGGATTAATTGATTAGTGATGTAATTAAATAAATAACATTTATTTAATTAATCAAAATTGAAATAAAGGTCATAATGAATTAATTAAATAATTAAATTTATTTAATTAATAGAGGACATGTGACTTTAGAAACTAATTAAATAATTAAAATTATTTAATCATGACCATGAACATTAGAAATGTGTCAAAAATAAAGTCGCAGGCTTAGACCAATTTTCAGTGTCTACAATTTGCCCCTCTTTAATACAATGTCATTTTGACTTTTGTGTCGAGGAAAACTATTTAAAACATGCCCCTATTATGCCCTGATGTGAAATAGGTTAGAGTATGCCCCTCGGGAAAAATGACAATTTTTGAAACAAAATTGAAAATTTTGGAAATTGTCCTGATTAGGTAATTTGATAGTTAGAAGTTTGATGGAGGTGAAATAAATTGATTTTGAAGTGATTTGGCAAGAGAAATGGATGTTAGAAATTGGAAAATAGTGCGTCCAATACAAAGGTTGGAGAAAAACCCTCCAAAACCCTAGGTATAAATAGGATTTGGGGTGGAAAATCAATTCATTTGCACCCTAGACATTTATAAAACCTTGATTTTTCCCCAAAGCTTGTAGGGAAGATATATCCAGTTCCATATGTAGAGCATTGTGGTTACCGCATCCAGACCTTCAAATGCCCAGTCGACGTAGAACCCTCGGTATGTACCCTTGAACCGCCTTTTGAAATTTCAATTTTTCGTGCATTTTTAGGCACTTAATATTTAAATTGCATATTTGTCGCTTTAGAATCAACACATATGTGTTTGTATGTGATGCATGTGTTTACGGAATGACACATATGTGCAAACACACATAGTTCCATTTAGGTCATTTAGGTAATCAACACATTTGATATTTTTGCACCGCATGTGTATGAGTGCATCACATTTGTGAATGGTAGTGTCGCATGTAGGTTAGTGCATCATATTTGTATTAGAGCACCACATTTGCATGATAGGAATGCCAATAATAGTGCACCACATTTGTAAAAAAATGATGCATATGCATGCTAGGTAGGCATGATTGGTTGTGTGATGCATTTGTGTTCAAACAATGCATATGCATGTTTAAACAACACATTTGAGTTTCTGCAATGCATGTGCAAAATTTAAAGACGCATTTGAGATTATGCACAATATTTGATTTTGAAACGACGCATTTTCCTGTCAAAATTTTGAATTTTTTTATGATGTAAAAATGAATGTTTCATATTTTGACACAAAGTATTTTGATGCATTTTTAGGTTGTTTTGGATCCTATATACACTCGAGAGTCAAGGCCAATGAAATTTGAGATGTGAGACTAGTTGGTGAGTGTGGAGACACATTTGATCTAGAGTTTAGGACTACCTCATGTTTGCACTATGCCCACTATTCAGGAAAACAGAGGTATGTTGACTACTCTATGTGAGCAATGGCATTATGAGACCTCCTCTTTTCACCTTCCTACTAGAGAGGCAACAATTAATTTAGAGGATGTATATAGGATTTTTTGATTGCTTATTAGGGGGGAGTGAGTGTTATATGATACCCAGAGAGGATACAGTGAGATCACTCGATTTTATGTTTATGATGACATTAAACATATTTGTATTGATCACTATGAGCTTAGATGACATGTATTAGTAGAGAGATATGAGAGGATTGATTGTATGTTATGTATATTGATTTTTAGGATTGGCCTTCCTAACTATTGAGGTCATGGTTTTCCTGTTGGGTTGGGAGAGATGCTCATTGGGATGCTAGAACATTAGGTAGTATATGTATGGGGGCCATGTTTACTAGCCATGTTGTATTTTCATTTACATGATATTGCATATAGGGATGCACAATTGATGATTTGTGGTACTACCTTTCTAATGATCTGACAATGGGAACACATTATTGTGTTTCATCCCCCAGTTACATCAGATTTAGATGCTAGATCTCCATATGTTTTCTGATATGTGGGGGCCATTACCCAAAGTCATGTTGGAAACACTAGTTACTGGAGACATGTCATAGACACACTGGTTCAATTTATTTGGAGACCCTGTATGGATTGTGCTCGATGGAGGGATGATGATAGACATTTTCCATTTTGTAGATAGACATAGTACTTGATTGCGAGGACTATATCTAGTGTGCACATTATTGAGAGGAATTTTCTAGATCAGGTATTGAGGAAGTTTGGGGAGGTTCAGGATGAGCCTCAAGGGTGAGCTGAATTTGCTTGGTCTTTGAGAGAGGTTCCATGGTGGGGGCCTATGATTCGAGTGGCGATAACAAAGGTGGATATTCAGGCTTTGCAACCTATGTAGTGGGGTTGCAGATCTAGGAACTACTACAACATATGATGTGTGGTGGGTAGTGTAAAAGCCTATTCCATACACAAATCTAGATCAGTCAGCTCCACTTGAGAGGTGGGGCATAGGACCTAGAGGTTGGCTTGGTGGTAGTGTTAGGGATAGAGGTGGTAGAGGTGGGAGAGATGGAGGTGATGAAAATAGAGGTGGAGGTAGGAGAGGTTGTCGATAGGGTCGACGAGGGAGGAGAGGTGGTCAAGGACACAGGTTTTCACTCATCTATGAGGAGGGTGAGGGAGTGGATGTACCAATTATGGAATTTGCTGGAGGAGGGGAGGCAAAGATTGGTGTAGAGCATGTAGCTGAGGAGGCCACAGGGGAGGATCATGTAGAGGAGGAGGCCAAGAGAGAGGATATGGAGATAGATTCCCTTGGTATGTTAATAGGGTATCATGATGATGATGAGGAGGAGGAGGAGATGGGGGGGCAAGAGATGGAGCTCCAAGATAGGATTGTGGAGGATTGGGATGCAGAGGTGGGAGAGAGACAATGATGGGATGAGGAGGTTCCCAAGGATTTGAGTGTAGCAGAGTTGCAGGACCAAGTAGAGGCCTTGGAGGGGAGGGTGAGGGAAGTTAATATAGAGCATGATGCAATGTAGATGGAGAGAGATAGTGCCTACCTAGATAGAGATCAGGTAGTGGCTAGGAGGCAGGAGACAAAGGGTAGTTTTATAGAGTTGAGGGCTTTATGCACTGGACCGGCTGCAACATTTTCCTGGGAGTTAGTCAAAGCTAGTGAGAGGGAGACATACTATAGAGATCTTTATGAGGTAGAGGTACCAATTGAGATATGAGCTCCCAACTATTCACAAGCACATAGTGGTAGTTCTCAGAGTAGGTCACACAACCACTCACAAAGCATAGATGATGTGGTGGGACCACCTAGGGAAGGACCATATGATAGGCCTCCTTCTGCACAGTGAGTACCTCATCAATAGACACCCCCTCAGACTCCACATGGGAGCAGTGGTAGCACTTCTTAGTGACATGTTTATATTTGTAGACATTGTATTATTATCATAGATCCCACGAGATCCCCCTGGATTGATACATTCTGACATTGTACTATGAAACTTATTATTTTGAGCGATATATATATATATCATTTTTGGCAGAGATTATATGATTTTCACTTGTTCTATATGATTATTCAGTGTTCTACATGATTATTCATGCAAATGTTATGGATGATGATGTTTACATTATGTTGTTTTATTTCTTATGATGATGCATTTATTCTATGTGATGGTGTGTTTATTCTATGAGTTGATGAATGAAAAATATTTATAAATGTTATGAATGCATTCTATATTTATGATAATGAGATGCAATGTGATTTTATCATGTATAATTCCATGTGGATGTATCTATAATACACACAATTTTTTATTGGAAAATGCATGTATTTCATGATTATCTAGATGCGATGGATATGCATATTTTTTTGTGTTGTTTTAAAATGCAACATAGATGTATGGTGTACTATATATATATGATGATTCCTACATGATGGTTGTAAAATTATTGGATATGCAAAAAAAATTGTGTGTCACAAGACTCCATTATGCAAGATAGAAGAAATGTTAGCACGTATTATTCGAAATGTAAATATTAGAAAATGGATGTTAGAAGAATGTAGAGTCTTTAATATTTTTCCAAATACAAACTAAGCCTTGCATTAAACCATCATTTGGTGGTACATGACACAAATGGATAGTAAACACCATGATATGAGATAGACCAAGGTGTAAAAATTCATCCACTTTCTAAAACAAAGAGTCGCAGACAAGGAGTGTCCAGAATCATACTAAGGGAAAAATTGCGCCAATCCTTTTTGTCGAGAAAAACCACAGATAACAATCAAAGAAAAATACATAGTTATGATACATTATTGCTCCTCTAAATCCTTCATGGGACATTCTTAATAAAGCTAGTAACCTGACTTGAAAACCAAGTTTAAAAGACAATCAACAGACAACAGTCAAAGAAAAATAGTCCTAAAACATCCTTGCTTCTCTAAATCCTTCATGGGACATCCTCAAGAAAGCTAGTAACGAAACTTAAAGACAAAGCCAAATAAAAAGATAAGACTAAATAAGCCATAAAGTAAAAAAGCCAATAAAAATATTTGGAAAAAAATGATCTGTTGTTGTTTTTTTGATAAGTTGATTGTTCAATAAAACCTAATGTCAGGGATGACACATACCATATAAGACATTGAGTGGTTTCAATTTTTGTGACTATCTATGTAAGGCATGAAAAAGCCCGGTTTAAGAAAGACATGTATCATATAAGATGTTGAGTCTGATGCCGTTGATGTGACAAGCTACATAAGGCTATGATGATTGTTAATGTTTTTTGTCAAGAAGGGTACATCTTGTATAAGACATGATTTGATTATCTTAGAGATTTGTTTGGTTTGACTTGATGACATTGTTGAATTGTTTGTCTTATTGATGTGTGACTTTTCTTGATACTTTGTTTGTTGTTTGTGTTTGATGATTGTGCATGACATATGTTAGCTGACTCGATGTACCCTAAAGGACTGACCTAGTGCGGCCTTGGGGGCTCATCGATTGATGGTATTTCCTATGTTATACATGTAAAGAGCTCGTAGTTGGAATAGACTTTGACTGATAGAATTGACTGAAAAATATTTACTTAACTTGATGATATCTGACATGTGTGATAGTGAATGTGATAAACCCTAATGGACTTACCTAGTGTCACCTTGGGGGCTCAACGATTGATGGACTTGCCTATGTTATACATGCAAAGACCTCATAGTTTGACATGACCAATGACTTTTACATGTACAGAGAATGAGTCATGATTTTATGTGTGTAATATGTGGCAAACCTAGAAAGATAGACCTAATGCCTCGGGGGCACATCATTAGATGGCCTTGCTTACATCCAGTCATAGAGGCAATGTAGTTCAACTATGTCTATGACTGACTTGACACAATTGACTCTATTTTTATTTTTGAGTTTTTTTTTGACATGTTTTTGTCTTTTTGGAGTTTTATGATGTTTTTGGATTTTTTCAAGACATTTTCTAATGTTTGATAAGCTAGTGCAAGTTCCAAATGATGTAGGTCAATGATTTTCCCCTAGTTAGGTATAATACCAATAGGATAGAGTGGGGAGACAAAGTGGACTCAATGTCAATTGTTCCAAGTTATGGAAAGGATAACCATTTATTATGGGTGATGGTGGAAAAGTCTGATTGGAATGATGGTAGATGAAGGAGTGAATTCAACTACACATGGTGCTTGTTTTCCAGGTTTTCACCATGGTACTTATCCAAAGTGCCACCGAAGTGGTTTTCACTATTGGATGAATTATTTCTCTTTACTATTTTATTGATTTTTCAATTTTTTTGGTGTTACAAAGACACTTGTTTACCAAGTTTTCATCAAGGTAACAATTTTTGTTTTTTCATGATTAAGACAAGGCTCTTAGAAGCTATGCATATAACCTCTTCAGATGAAGGATGTTGATAGGTGATGATAGTGGTTCTCCTTTAGGGGTAGAGAGTTGATATGCTCCTGATCCAAAGGATTTTGTAACAATGTAAGGCCCTAACTATTTTAGTTTAAATTTACTTGTTTTTTCTCTTTCTACTTGATTCTTTGGGTTCTCCATTAAGACCAAGTCACCAATGTCAAAGTGTCGATTCAAAAATTTCTTGTTATAGATGCGACAGAGACAGTTTGGATATGCTTGAAGATGATATAGTGCCTTTTTTCTTCGTTCATCTAAGAAATCTAACTCATGTAGTCTTGACACATAGTACTCTTTATCATCAATATGACCTTTCAAAGATACCCTTAAGAAAGGAATTTTGACCTCAATAGGTAAGATAGTTTCTGAACCAAATACCAAGGAGTATGGAGTGGAATCGGTGGGAGTATAAATGCTTGTACAATAAGCCCATAAGGCATAATTAAGTTGTAAATGCCAGTCACAACAATGTCATTGATAGTCTTTTTGAGGATTCTGATGATTTTTTTGTTAGATGCCTCAACTTGGTCATTACCTTATGGATAATATGGAGTGGAAAAGTGATGTTAGATATGGAATTCTTCACAGAGATGGTGGAATTCTTGGTTTGTAAATGGGCAGCCATTATATGTGATGATGGATTGAGGAACACCATATCGACGAATGATGTAATTAAGGATAAACATGGAAATTTATGTGTCTATAATGTATGTCATAGGAATAGCCTCGATCCACTTGGTGAAGTATTTGGTTGTGGTTATGATGAAATTATGACCATTAGAGGATGAAAGATGTATCTTACCTATGATATCAAGTCCCCATTGGGAAAAGGTCCATGGTGAATTTATTGGATGGAGCTCCTATGTTGGTGCGTGTATCAAGTCTCTGTGTACTTGGCACTATCAACATTTCTTGATGAAGATATATGAGTCCTTTTCCATGGTAGGCCAATAATAGCCTAGTCTCATAATCTTCTTGGATAAGGTAGGACCGCTAGAATGGGATCCACATATAGCCTTGTGTACTACACATAAGGTTTCTTGTGCTTCTTTAGGATCAAGACATCTCAACAAGGTATTGTCTAAGGCACATCTATAAAGGGTATCTCCAATGATGGTATATTTGGAAGACTTATGGATAAATGTCCTACATTGGTTTTTTGATAGGTCTAAGGGTAGGATTTGGGCATGAAGGTAGTCATATATGTCCTTGTACCATGGGGAAGTGGGACCAACCATTTCACACACCATCACAAAATTTGGAACATCAAAGGCAGTGACCAAAATTTGTTCTACCAAAAAATCAAATTTAGGCATGTTTCTAGGTATATCCAGTAATGAACCAATGGTTTCCATAGCATTTCTTGCCCTATTCTAAATGCGGGGTATTTGTTGAAAGTTGATGTTATCAAAATATTGCTTAAAATTGTCTACCATGCACTTGTATGGGGCAAGTTTCTCATCCCTAGTTTCATATTCATCATTGACTTGTTAGACTACTAGCTGAGAGTCTCCATAAAATTGTAAATCCTTTATCTTCCATTTGACTTCCATTTTCAGTCCTTTTACAAGGGCCTCATATTCTGCTATGTTTTTTGTGCATGGAAAGGCAATCCTGGATGACTTAGGAATAATGTCACCTTCAGGTGTAACAAACAATATGCCTACTCCTAAACCATGATTAGTGTGAGACCTGCCAAATTATAGCTTTCATGTGGTTCTTTTTGTCTATGGTGAAGATGAACTCATCAATAAAATCCAACACTAGAGGATGCTCAACCTTAATTGGTGCATCTGCCAACTGATCAATAATAACTTTCCCTTTTATAGATTTTCTTTCTACATACTGGATGTCATATTCACTAAGTATCATTACCCATTTATCCAATTGACATGTTAGTGCTTCTTTACTTAGGAGATATTTCAAAGGATCTATCTTTGCGACTAGCATGGTTTGGTGGTTTATCATCTAGTGCCTAAGTTTTTGAGTAGAAAAACATAATGCAATACAAGCACATTCTATGTGACTGTAGTTTAGCTCATATCCTGCCAAAGTATGACTGATATAGTACACTGCTCTTTCATGACCTTCATCATCATTTTGTGTAAGTAAGGCTCCTAGTGCTGATGGGGTTGTTGAAATATAGAGTATCAAAGGTTAGGTGTCTGTAGGTGGCATTAACATAGGTGGTGTAAGCAGGTAATCCTTGATCTTTTGAAAGGATTCTTGAAATTTTTCTATCCATACAAATGGTACCCCCTTTTTGAGCAAGTGTTGGAATGGATCTATCTTGTCTACTAATTGTACTATGAAGAGTCTAATAGATTGTAATTGTTAGCATATGGCTAAGTATTTTTTCTTTTAGGTGTTGTCATTGATGGCAACCTAGGTCATGCAACTCAAGTCTTGCATCTGATTGAGAAGCACTATTTTTGGCTCTTACTGGCAAAATAGAGAAAAGAACAGGAGATCCTGTTAAAGGCATAAAATTTGGTCTAATCATCCCACAAGACAGGTATTTTGGGTTATGAATCTTTGAGGAAGGTTCGCAGAGGCTTGTAGTATCTCAGTTTTGATGTACACTCAGTGGTAAGAAATCTAGGTGGTATGAAGCACTATTCTATCAATTATCTATGTTAGAAGACCGACTCGGCAAAAATGGAATCCACAAATGTATAGGATGAAATTAATTATAAGTCTCAATATTAGATTAAGTTTTCTTTGGGTCCTCTCTTGGTGTTTAATGACTTTGGAGGATGCACATAAATATTTTATGGTGGATCTGGCCAACAAGTTAAAATATCTTAATACCATATGAAGCTGACTATTGGATCAATTAATCTTGATTGTAGATATATATAAAATATTTTTTTTGTCATTTGAAAGTGTGTGTGATAGAAGTGGTATTTTGATATAAAGAAGTGTGAATTGCGAGTCATAGTAGAGCAGTAATGTGAAATTGATGTGAAGAGCAGTAAAGAGAAGAGTAGGGTAGAGTGAAGTGGAAAATCAAAGAGCAGATCTAGAATAAGTTTCATGAGCTTCACCAGAACTGTTACCTAGCATTTTTAGATGCTATCATCTCAGTTCACCCTTTCAAATGGTTTTAATCTGAATTTTGTAGGTAGTAAGCCTTTATATTTTGAGTAGTGAGCTCTAGGGAGTGTTCCTGAATGCAAGTGCATTCCCTTTTTAAATATTATACTTTGAGTACTCAAATTGTGGATTAATCTCCATCATGGTTTTTCCCCTAATAGGGTTTCCACGAAAAATATATGTGTCATGATGTTATGGATGTTTATTTTCAATGCATACATTTTTTCTTTAATACAATGATGAAATGCTTTCATGTTTTGAATGGATGGAGTTTAAATATTTTCGAACACTGATTCACCCCCCCCTCTCAGTGTTCCCTTGAGTTCAACAATTGGTATCAGGGTAAAAGCACAAATCTGTGTCACACTTTATAAAAGGAAACAACCAATGTTGAACCAACTTTTAAACTCGAATCGCTAAAAAGTAGCATATATGTTTTGAATTTTTAAATGATGTAAACTAGTAAAATATGTATTTTTTAGTATATTTTATGTTTGTATTTTTTATAAGAGATTAAAAAATTATTTTAAACTAGTTTTTCATAAATTAACACTATAATTTAGTTGTTGATAAAATGCTGAAAAATGAAGTTGCATGTGACGTCAAACTTTTTATAGTAATTTTTTTTTTTTTTCTTTCAATTTTTTTGTGTGTATTTATAACTTGAAATTTTAGTGCATGGATATATTTGTTTCCAGTTTTGAGAAATATATATTTGTATATAAGTATTAAAATGTGCGTGAATAAAAAAATTGTTTCCATCGGATGTCAACATTCATACTAAATATTTATCTAAAATGGAAAAAAAATTATACCATCTTGAAATAGATTCTTTAATCTAATGCATCATATTTGTTTCAATTTATTTTAATAAGTTTTAGTATGTTTCCTTGGTATGGTAATCAACCTAATATTTTTTGCTGATAACCTACTTTTAGTATAAATAAAAATAAAAATAATAATAATAATAAAACTATTAAAATAAATATATATTTGAAAACTGCACTTATGGATATACAAAAGGGTATTTTTACATTTAAAAAAAAAATGTTATTTACATGAGGAGGAGTTATTAAAACTTTAAGTTTTTCAAATAATTTTTCTTTTTTGGTAAATTGGACTCAAAGTGGTGCTCCATATATTTTTAGCCAAAAATTTTAGTTGAATAATTTGTGGAAGTATCTAACTTAGCTAGAATGAATCTTACTAGGTCATACGTTTTACCAAAATTGAATTTTAGTTAGAAATACTTAAATTCAATTGTGTTGATATGTTGGCTGAAAGTGTGACACAAATTTGTGCTTTTACCCATCAGAGCGAGTTATTTTGGAGAAGTTTTGTAGCTTGAGTTGGATCTTGGAATGTGATGGACTCTGGAAATCTTCAACAACAACTTATGGTAGTTAATGATGACCTTGATCAGTCTAAAGCAGAAGTTCAAGAATTGAAAGAAAATCTTAGAGATGCTAAGAAATTCATTTAGTCATTGAAGGATCAGATAGTTAAATCCAGGGTGAAGAGAAAGGATCTATGTGATTAGATACAACAGAAGGAAAACAAAGATATGGATGATGCCCACCTAAATCAAACTCTAAAGGAGATAACCTAAGAATGTGAAAATCTTGCCAAAGATAATACCAACCTGAAACATGAGATGGAATCTATGATGATGAAGATGACTAAAGAGATAGAGGAAAGGAATAAAAATGAGGAATATTTTCCTCATACACTAAAAGAGAAATCTGATGAATGCAATAGAATACATGGAGAACTTACTCAATTGGAAGGTGAATTGAAAAGAACTAGAAACAATGAAGAAGAACTTGGTAAGAAAATTACTACTCTTAGGAATGATCTTGTCATTGCAAATGAACTCAAAGAAAAGTTTCAAATCAGTTTAGTAAAGCTTGATGAGCTAACTCAAGGAAAAAAGAGTGGAATTGATAAGAGAGGTCTTGGATATGAAAAAGGAGAAAATTCCAGATTAGCACAAATGAGTTTCAGATAGAACAAAAATGGAAAATATCTGGTAAGACAACCTAATGCACAAAAAATCAATGGGTATTATTTTTCCTGTAATATGTTTGGTCATATGGTTTCTTAGTGTAGAAGTAATTTGAGGTCAAAAGAATCATCATTCTTTGGTTAGTGTTTCAATTGAAAAAAGAATGGTCATAAATCAATTGAATGCAAAAATATGTCAAGACCCTCTATTGTTAGGAGAAATATTGAATGTTATGTATGTGGGAAGTTAGGGAAATTTTCTAACCAATGCAGATTGAGAAGAAACCAATGGAATGAAGAAAGAAGCATTATGTGCTATAACTGCAACAAGTATGGTCATATTGCCAAATTGTAGAAACAAGAACACAAACATAAGAGGTCTGGTATACAGAGAGAAGAAAACAGAGAAAAATGGAAAAGGAAAAGAAAAGATAACTACAGATGATATCAAAGATCATATGAAGAATACATGGGTGAAGAAAATTATTTTGATGTAGGAAATTGTTCCATACCGGAACCTGCTTCTGGTAATTCTTCCGGTAATTGAATTAAGGTCACTAGCCTAGGGGAGTTTTATTAGAAAAAATTTCCTCCCCTATCTATAGATGGCACCAGAATGGAGAAAATAGTCATGAAGGTGAACTCTCAGTATACAAAATTTTTGATGTCTTCTGAAAAAGAAATTCAATAAATTTGTTGGTCCGTAAAAAAAATTTCTATCATGGCCTGAGAAAATAGAGTTACCAAAAATCTATGGCAAGTGCATTTATTGCACATGTGCATGCTATAAAATTCAAGTCTGAAGCCTTTATTTGTTACTTTACATCATCGAAGAGAAGAAGGAGAGCACTCAACAAGTGGTTTTCGAAGCAGTAAAATTGAATTCATTGACAAATTTATCAGGTACTTCACTCTCATATTCCTCATACAATTTGGTGTGTAGTTGCAAACCCTAAATAACATGAAAAATAATGGAGAAAATAAAAGGTTCAATCATAGTAGATGATTACACAATGCAAAAATCAGATCCATGAGGAATTTACTACTTCTTGATGAATTAAAACAATTGAGTGGAGCCAAACGTAGAAATTTGGATATGTGGAATAAGTTTCCATACTTTGAGGATGTGGAATTTGTAAAATTCTTGTTGAATAGATAGCATGGTGCTGTGTTAACTTTTGACAAACCTTACACAATCTTAAAATAAGTAATTGAGAAATTAGTTGGATTTTGCAAAGTCAGTAATATTCCTAGGAAGAAATCTATCCAGAACAAGGATGTTGAAACCCTAATTGGGATAATCGGAGATCAAAGAGATTTGTTGAGAGCAACAATCAGAGATCCTATTATGAAGTACATTGCACATGACATAACCTATAAAATCTTGTATTGAAATCAGGAAGGAGCTACATGAGTTGGTGCAGTATATATTGCTCATAAAATGATAATTGAAGGTCGAGACTTTGACCTATGTAGATTATTGAAAATTTATGTAAGTATGTGCTTGTGAAATGTGAATCAGTCATTATTTCCCCTTTGATAAGGATAATGTAAATTGGTTTCTCTTCTGGTAGCACTGATAGAGGATAAAAAAGAGGTCAAGGGATTATTGAATACAACCCTCTAGAAAGCAAGGTTCCCAAGATTGAGGGAAAAGGCAAAGAGAAGGAAGTTGTGGACATTCCAGATAAAGAATCTGATGAAGAGCCTAAGAATCAACTAGAAAATGACTTCGGTGTTGAAAAAGCTAGTGAGGATGAAGAAGATTTTTCAAAAGAAAAACTACAACTTATCCAAAGTACAAGTGGTATGTAGAAAATTGCAAGGTTATGGTCAGTCAAACTATCTTACAATCAAGACTTAATTTTGGAAGTACTGAATGCTCATATTGAGCCTTGTAATATAATATTGGAAAGTCTAAAAGATTTTCTACCTGAAGAAATGATTGAGTGTAGCAGATAATCAATGGGCTCTGAAGATAAAGGTAGAGAAGAAGGAAAATTTATCTCACTTGAAGAAAAAATTCAGACTATCCCTTGCTAAGCTTAAAAAAATAATTAATGAGTTAATGAGGTGTATTGAATCATCCACAAAAATATACAACTATTGTATTTGCTAGTCTCATGCAGTCAGCAATTACAAAGAGAAGTTGGATCAGATTGAGACAAAACTGAACGATATTGGCAAAAAATTTGATATGTCTCAGGATTTGAAGGGAATTATCAGAAGGAGAATCCAAGAATTGTAGGTAGCTCAAATAAAAATTCAACTATCCAAGAATTGTTGGTAGCTCAAATAAAAATTCAACTATCCAAGAATTTTCCTGTGGACACCTTTTGGAAGGTAAAATATTTAGTCGAGTGCAGACTGGAGCAGTTGGTGGAAATTCTTAAAAATAGCAAAAATTTGGAAGAAGCAATCACAATTCCTATAACTCTCATTGAGATTATCAACAAAAATTATAAGAACAATAGCTTGATTATCAAAATTGGAATTGCAACTGATATTTAGGAGAAGCTTCTTCTGGAAGTGAAGAAAAAAACAAGCTAATTTTCTAAAGATAAGCAGTAAAATGTTTCCAAGTTTTTGTAATTTTGTTTAAAGAAGAAGAACTATAAGTGTATATATGTCAAATTTCTTAAAGAATTTTGAACACATTTTTTGTCACTTTTTGGCATATGGCATCCCAGATTTTTCATTGATTTCAAAGGGGGAGAGAATGTAGTGAAAATTTTCTTATAAGGGGAGAGGATGCCTTATGAATCTCAGGGGGAGAAAGTGCAGAAGGCAGTTTGGTAGTATACCTATAGTGATTCTGACACAGTCATTTTTTCGTTGTGTTTCCATCAATGCCAAAGGGGGAGATTGTTGCAATATGGCGAATTAGTTTGTCTTGTAGGTATTTTCATTGATGGTTACCCAAGTCATGCAACTCAAGTCTTGCATCTAATTGAGCAACACTATTTTTGGCTCCTACTGGCAGAATAGAGCAAAGAACAGGATATCTAGTTAAAGGCATAAAATTTGGTCTAATCATCCCACCGGATAGGTATTTTGGATTATTAATCTTTGAGGAAGGTTTGTAGAGGCTTGCAGTATCTCAGTTTTGATGTGCACTCACTGGTAAGAAATCTAGGTGGTACAAAACTCTAATTTGTCAATTATCTATGTTAGAAGGCCAACCTGACAAAGATGGAATTCACAGACGTATAGGATGAAATTAATTATAAGTCTCAATATTAGATTAATTCTTGTTTGGGTCCTCTCTTGGTCTTAACCAAATTTGGAGGATGTGCATAAATATTTTATGGTGGATCTAGCTGACAAGTTAAAATACCTTAATACCATATGAAGCAAATTTTTGGAGCAATTAATCTTGATTACAGATATATATAAAATATTATTTTTGTCATTTAAAAGTGTGTGTGATAGAAGTGGTGTTCAGATATAAAGAAGTGTGAATTGTGAGTCATAGCAGAGAAGTAATGTGAAATTGATGTGAAGAGCAGTAAAGAGTAGAGCAGGGTAGAGCAAAGTGGAAAATCATAGAGAAGATCCAGAATAAGTTTCATGAGCTTCACCGGAGCTGTTACCTAGCATTGTTTGATGCTATCATCTCAGTTCACCCTTTTAGATGGTTTTAATCTGAATTTTGTAGGCAGTAATCCTTTATCTTTTGAGCAGTGAGCTCTAGGCAGTGTTTTTGAATGCAAGTGCATTCCCTTTCCAAATGCTTACTTTGAGTACTCAAACTATTGATTAATCTCCACTATGGTTTTTCCCCTAACAGGGTTTCAACACAAAAAAAATATGTGTCATGATTTTATGGATGTTTAGTTTCAATGGATACATATTTTCTTTAATAAAATGATGAAATTATTTCATTTTTTAAATGGATGAAGTTTAAATATTGTTGAACACTGATTCACCCCCACTCTCAGTGTTCCCTTGATTCCAACAGTAATCTCCCTTGTAATCTATCTCATGTTGGTTGGTGGAGGCATGTCCATTATAGCTTTTAATTTTTTTGGGTCTACTTCAATGCATTGTCTAGAAATGATGTATCCTAGAAGTTTTCCTGATTGAACACCAAAGACATTTTTTTGGATTTAGCCTTACTTGGTATGCTTCTAGTCTTTGAAATATCTTATCTAAGACTTGCAAGTGGTCAGATCTTGTGAATTATTTGTCTATTATATTGTCCGCATAGTCTTCCATGAGAGTATGTACAAGGTCATGGAATATAGTTGTCATGGCACGTTGATATGTAGCTCCAAAATTTTTGAGCCCAAAAGGCATGACGTTCCAACAATATGTTCCCCATGGATATTTAAAAAATTTCTTGTGTTGGTCCTCAGATGTGATCTTGATTTGGTTATATCTAGAGAAACCATCCATGAGGGATAGCATCTCATATCCTATTGTAAGGTCCACTATCATGTCAATGTTTGGCAAAGGGATGTCATCCTTAGGAAATTCCTTGTTGATATCTCTGAAGTCTATACAAATTTAGATGCCCCCAGATGGTTTGGTTACTTGCACAAGATTAGAAATCCATTTTGCATAGTCTATTGATCTAATGAATCCAACATCCAATAGTTTCTTAAGTTCAGCTTTGACTAGTAGAGCTATTTGTGGATGCATTTTTTTTAATTTATGCTTGATAGGATTAACACCTAGTTGTAATGGTAGATGATGCAATATTAGTTCAAGATCCATCCTACGCATGTTGGAATATGACCATGAATAGTTAATCTATCTTTTTGTAAAGAAGTCACAAAACTCTGGTTGCTTTGTTTCTGTCAAAGATGTTGCAAAGTAAATTACCCAAGGATTATCTTTAGTGTTTATGTTGATCTCGATAGATTCTTCCACTAAAATTGGTGAATTTTCCTTAGCAACTGGGAGAATGTTCAAATCTCCATCCTTGGGTGCCTCAGAGAGGTTTTCTCCCTTGGATGTGTCCTTTATTTTTACTGTTTCATCGTCCAAAGGTGCCTTTCAATTTTCACCTAGGGACTTGTCATTTTCATTTTTTCCTTTTTTTTTTATTTTTCTTCATTTTTGTGACTAGAGGTGTGAATAGACTCCCCAAAATATGCCATGTTATCCAATTCTATGGTAAATCTAGCCTTATAATCACCTCTAGGTATGCCTTCTTGTATTCCCATGAACTTAGCTATTGCTTTGTCATTCTCAAATATGTCTAAGATGGGGGTTCCTTGTTGATCCCAATCGATAAGTTGGGGATATACATGGGGCATGTCATCAGAGTTATCAAATTTGGAGGATGTCAAGGTGAGGATAGATGGTTGACATGGTCACAAAATTTTTGGACTAACTCCTTTTTTTTCTTTTTCCTAGGGACAGGTAAACTCTAAGGTGGAACCACTGTAAGGGCTAGGTCATTAGAAGATGGCTCATTAGGTTCCCAAGAGGCAGGATCAAGAGTTTCCCAATACTAAAGATTAATCCATTCTTATTTTTTCAAGCAATTTTGAGGATGGGACTTAGTTGAAATGGTGAGGTATTTAGCATTTGGTCAAGTTCCCCAAATAACTTATCTAGGTCCATTATTCTGGTGGAGGAAAGAGAATCCTATTCAAATTCATTTGAATTGGGGGAGTCACAATAGAATGGGTTGGATGGTTCGTGGGACATCTCGATATCTTCAAAAGAACTTACTTCCTCTTGTGATGGTGCCAAGGTACAAGAAACATCAATCCTAATTGGTTGAAACCCTAGCCCTAGGCCTTTTGGTTGTTGTGAGACAATGATATGTTCAGTCCTTCTATTCTGATGTAGTCCTAACCCACTATTTCTATCATATCCTTTCTTTTTTATTATCATGAATCCTTTTCCATATTGATCTTTAGATATTTGAATAGACAGTGGAGGGTTTTCAGCATCTTCATTATATAACCAAGAGGTCAGATCGTCCTGATCTATATCTTCTTTACTTAACTCTCCACATTTTTTGAAATTCATTATAGGAGGGACATGTATTGTAACAATGGACTATCTCCTATCTATTATGGTTAAACCATATGACTTAGGAGGAACCATTTTGTTGACACAATAGGATTCTTTCATGTGATATTATCCATAGCCCTTATCTTGGATCTCAACCTTAGGAGTGGAATATGGTGGTTGTGATGTAGTGGAATTGGAAAGAGTTGATGGATCAACATATAGGGATAAGGTGGAGGATGAAGCCTCCTGATTGACAAGCACCTGTCATTGTGGTAGTTTACGTAGGCTTGTGCATTATTGGAAAGGATCTGGATCATCGTCGATTGTGATCTCAGTGCCATTGTATGGGAATTTAAACACTGATGATAGGTGGATGGTATGGATTTTATAGCATGTATCCAAGGTCTACCCAGTAATAGATTATGGGGAAGGACGAGATCTAAGAATTGGAAGCTAGTGTCCATAACCGCAGGGCCAATTTTGATAGGGAGTGCTACAACTCATTTAGATGGTCATTCCTTGTCATCATATACCTTAATGACTATAATCTTAGTGGTGTCCACACATTCTTCTGAGAAACCTATCGCCTTAACCAGTTTCAAGGTGCAAAGATTCAACCTTGCTCCTTTGTCTACCAAGACTTGTCTGAATCTGGTTTGATGGACAATAAATTCAAGGTGTAATGGGTCATTATGGTTGATTTTATCAATTAAATAATCCTACTAAGATAAGGTAGCATGATGAGAATTCGTTAAGTATCCTACCATCTCTTTGAAATGATTGAAATCTAATTTGGTGGGGACAATTGTTCTTTGTAAGGCTTTTTCTAGAATGGTTCACCAAATATAATGCTAGAATAAAATAGCAAACAAGAATATACTAATCTAATCCTATGCTAACAACAAAGAACAAGGAAAACTAAAAACATGAATTAAATAATGATCTCACCGAACATCTGTATAATTACTTGGATAACCTTGATTTCTCTTCTCCATTTTTCCTTTGTAATATAATTTCCCTAATATTTTAAAAAGTATGCAAGTATGGCCTCTTTATTATTGATTTAGCAAAATATTGAAGATTATTGAATTCACTTCCTAAAAGTATAAAGATTTCGGGAGGAGGAATAATGAAAAAGGATAGGTCAATTTATAGAAAATTGATTTCAAATGATTGAATCAAATTTAAAAGATAGATCGACGATTTAAATTAATGAATGTCATGCGATAGAGATTCAGTGTCAATAATAACACAAGTGAAAAATATTGAATGATAGAGATTGAATTACACAATAATTTAATCTGGTGTTGAGATTGTTCGAAATTTAGAAGAATAAGAATTGCATGTAAAAGATAAAGAAGAAACATTGTGTTTGAACGCACAAATGAATTAATTAATAAATTTATTTAATTAATAATAATTTGCATGTAGGATAATAAGACTTACTGATTAAACCAAAAAGTCTATTTGTTAGAAATGATCAGATATTAAATCAAGAGATAACTGATCGATTTAATTAAATCTTAACTTAAGTGGTAAATGATTATTTGGATAACTAAGTGATTATCTAATCACAAAGGAATATGCAAGGAATAATTATTTTTATGAATTAAATGTTTATTTAATTCAACATTCAAAATTTGAAGATTAAATTAAATAAATAAATATTTATTTAATTGACTATCAAAAAAGTTAAAGAATAATTAAATAGTTCAAAATGAATATTTAATTAGTGTTGGAAATGTGATGAGGGTAAATTAAATAATAATTTATTTAATTTTAGAAAGAGGATTAATTGATTAGCAACATAATTAAATAATTAACAATATTTAATCATGACCATGAACATTAGAAATGTGTCAAAAATAGTGTCACAGGTCTAGACCAATTTTCAATGTCTACACATTGCATTATGAAGAATTTCTAGACACCGAGGATAGGTTATTACACTCTTGTTTCCAAATAACTCTTGATCCATGTATTTTATCTCACAACATGACAACAACATCATGATCTAGGTATCGTTTACCTCAAATCTCATTGAAAATCCTAGAAAAAATCATAAAACATTCATCAAAATTCTAAAAAATATCCAAATCTTGTATAGCCAAAAATCCAAAAATATTTGCAAAATCTTGTACAACTAAAATCCAAAAACATTCATAAAACTGTAAAGTTACAATCCAAAACATCCAAAACACATCAAAAACCCTAAAAGGGTCAAAACATCGAAAAATCCAAAAGTGGTACCTTATTGAACTACATTGTCTCTGAGCTTGAATGTAGGTAATACCATCATTGATGTGCCCCTGAGATACCCTATGCCAATATTTTAGGAGTCTTTCATAATAAACTAACATTCCATCAATTTTTCATATCTCATCTTTCAATAAATCGATTTGATTGAACTATATGGTCTCTGTGTATATAACATAGGTAAGGCTTATATTTGATCAATCCCTAAGGCCCCTAGGATAGGTTTTTTAGGTTAGGTTCTTGGTTGAACTTCAAAAAATCCCTAGACATTCAAATATCAAAAAATCCTCAAACATTCAAAATCTCAAAAAAATCTTAAACATTCAAATATCAGAAAAGCCTTAAACATTCAAAAACTCATAAAACACAAAAACATTCAAAAATAGAAAAGAAAAAAATATTGGAAAACTTTGGAAAACCATAAACATCCTCAAATAATGAGAAACCAAAAATATCCATATAAACTTTCAAAAAGACCAAAAACAACCTCAAAATATTTTCAAAATACCAAAAACATTGAGATAATCTAAAAAATCCAAAACCACCCATCTCATCTAGCTTTCACCCACAATAAACATTCACCCATAATAAATTGATCATCACCTTCAACCTTTGGTAAAACAAATAGAAAGCAAGTATAGCATGTCATAAAGTGAGAACTTAAGTGTCAAAATGTAAAGTCTAGATCATAGGTAAATTAGTTAGTGGAGTTTTTATCAATGGATTATCACACACCTCGTCCTAATCAAAACATCTAATAAAAATTTCCTAGGATAAATCCTTCCTATGATAAGCATCATTATTAGAATTCACCTTATCTATATTTAAACTAACAAGAGATATAGTTAACATTGACTATTTTTCTTTAATATTTTTTTTTATTTATCTTAATGACCCATTCTAAAGACCTCTCTATGATGTCTATCAAAATTATTTAGAGAGAAAGGAATGGAGCATCGATCATTTTTTTTTTTTATGCTTTTGGATACTCTTGTAAAATAATCTTGGCACATACTTGCTTTGTTGTGTGTATGGAGGTTGTTTGGAATAGATTGTTGACTATTGTGTATGCTTTGGTCTAATGTATTATAAAGTACTAAACTATATTCCAAGGATGTTTTCATATGTCAAGGTGTGAACAAGAACTATCCTATTTGTTTGTAGAGTCAAATTTCATTACATTAGATATGATGCCATCCTAGTTATTAATACCTTGATGCATCATGTCTATGTGTTATATCAAAAATAAGGAATGACAAAAAATTCCAATCCCAAGATATGAGAAAATCATCATCATCATCATCATCATCATCATCATCATCATCATCATCATCATCATGCATCACCATCTCTAATAAATTATCAATGGATTGTGGACTTGTTGGACTTCTGAATCAATCTTTAAATCAATGGTCGATCCATTCATCTTAATCATCTTATTCTTCTATATTTACTAACAATTCTTTCCAAATATCAAATATATATAATATATCAAAATATACATGAGGCTACCCTCATCCAATGACTGATTATAAATCTTGAAATCTATCTACATCAATATTTGAGATAGCACACCAGCAATCGCTCTTCTACTAGGATAGATTGAGGAATCTATATCATCTTTAGCTCAACAATCTAAAACGTTGCAGCTCTTTGATTCAAAAGCAACCTAAAATCTCAAACATATTAGGAATAAGTATGATTTTCATCTATCATGAGCCTAATCGAAAAACTTTATTGTCTGATTGATCTCTCAAGGGGGTGACCAACCATATTTCAATCATATTGATATAAAATCATCAAAAAAACTTTGTTCCTAGCCTTGCTAGTAAAATCTTGATCAAATTATCAAGTCAATCATCATTGGGATATATATTTCCCTACCAATCCCTATGTTATCCAACACAATCCTTGAATTGTTGTAAATCCTCAACAATATTATCAATCAATCAATTAGATCAATCAACTTTAGCTTGGCTATCAACATCTCAAAGATATTATTGATATCCATTTTTGCATTATCATCAACATCAAAATCAACATCAGTCTTTGAACCAATGCAATGAGTACATTGATTTAAAGAGGGGGAAAATGTAGATGCTTAAAAATATCTCGATAGATCACATTGGCTAAATAACATCATTTCATCCTAAAACCCATCCTCTTTTCACTTAATTGAGTAAATTTGCCTAGCTATTTCATTAATTGCCTCATTTTCATCTATTAATCTAATTGTTCTAATTAGGTTAATTCATCCCCTTTCAAGCTAACATTTTGTCTTATTAGATTAAATACATCAAGTTATTTAGTTTAAATCCATAAATTCCTCTTATTTAGTTAAATAGCCTTAATTTATTTAATTAAATGTCATATCACCTTCCCCTTTTCATTAAATCATTTTATTTAATGAATATTGTCTAAATCCCCTAATTTGCATAATTGAAACTTTATTTAATTATCAGATTACTGTTAAATCTAATCCCCCACTTGCAAAGGAATATTCCAAGGGAATATTCCTTCCCCTTTTGCACATTAAAACTTTTTTTTTAATTTGGTAAAATATCTATTTCCCTCACCCATGAGAATATCCCCCAAAAAATCTCTTTTCTCATTCATTTGAAAAATGTACTATTCTTACAAAGCTTCATGTGCAAGTTAACTAAAAAATTCTTGTGTGAGTTAACTTGTGACCTCTTGTATAGGTCAAAAAGTGTTTTTTTTTGGATGAATGTAATACCTTTATTAAATATCAACTTTCATTTTCAACCCTTGATGAGAATTTATGATCCATGCCTCCATATTTTTTCCTTTTTGACCATTGATTAGATTTTTCAATCTTATCCCTTCATTTTTTCAGTTGCTTTCCTATAAATAAAGAACTATTTGGATAAATGGATCCATCTTTTAACAAAAAAATTATGTTGTTAAAATCATTTTCACTTGCACTCACATTTAACATCATTTTAGCTTTATTTACTTGCATATAAACTTAGCTTCCATGATAACATATATGCATACATTTAGCTTATTTTTTAATTAGTATTTTAATATTTTAAAGCTTGCATACATTTAGAGTAGATTTCCATACACCCATATTGATCATCTTAGCATAAATCATGTTAAAATAGCTTGCATCATGTTTATTTAGCTTTAAATCATGTTTTCATACCCATCTATCAATTGTTTTATCAATTTTCTTCAATAAAACTAGTTGAAACAAGCTCATTATCCAAGGTATTAGGAAAGGGTCACCATTCCACATCAATGTGACACCACTTCCCCAATAGGATAACTTTAAATGTCTTAGATTAGAGGTTTATCAAACTTTCATGAATTATAATGTTAGTTTTAATGGCTTCTTTGTCTTTGTTTACAGTGAATGATCTTATTGGGATTGATGCTTACTGGGTTAAATATGCCTTGAATTTGTATGGATTGGGTGTAGTTACCCTATACTATGTCATTGGTCACACCTTATATGAGTACTTGGTAATAATACTTATCTCAAAATTATGTTATATTTTATTATAGTGTAGATTAGTGTCAGTGTAATATGATTGAAATTTAGGTCAAAACATCTTTTGAAACTAGTGGTTAAACCCTATTTTTGACTAACCAAGTAAGTGATGGTTCAAGCTCAAGTTAGTGAACTACGAAGCCTTTGATTTCATTATGTAGGAGAGGCCATCATGGATGAGCCCCAAGGAATAGGTCTAACTCTTAGGTATTGTCCTCCCATAACTACTTTGGAAAGTATTATTGATATACTTTATTTGTATAGCATGTGACCTAATTATATCTTTAGATAGTAAAAGTGTTAGTAGAATTAATTATCGTATCTCAATGTTATGATTGCATATCTCTCTTTTGAATTCAAACCATGATTGTCAAAATAAATTGATTACTTGACTAAAGTTCATAATTTCTTGGTCAAATGTTTCTATGATTTTCATGAATTATGTGCATTGGATACAAACTTTGTTAGTTAATCAAGTGTATGTGGTCATGAAATAAAATAAAAATGAGGGAAAAAATTAACCAATGTGGAATGATGCAATGGCATACGATTCAAACACCCCTCTCCCTAATTTTATTAAAAGGAGAGAAGATCATGGAGGGATAGGATTGACTTTAAAACTTGATGTGATCCAAACCTATTTTGAATCTTCTTGATTTTTTATTTCTTATGACATAAATGTTTGATTTGCAATATTTGAAAATATTTTCAAGTGCATCAGCTAAATGAATTATATGACCTAACACTTAAAATGTATAATTCTATGATAACAAAAATATAAAACACAAATTTGCAAGAAGATTTGAGAAGGGAAAACAATTGTGCAGTTCTGATAAAAAGTGGGTTTTGAGGTCTATAGTAGGATTGTTCACCCTAGGGAAAATGGATCCTAGTGTAAGGGTGCAAAATCATTTTTTGCAGTTCTCTAATCCTATATCTAAGCTTCTAATTCCTCTAGGTTTGACTAGAAGAAATCTAGAAATAAAATTTGTAGGTGAGTTTGTTGGCAAGAGACACCACAATTATTTCTAGTGTTGGCATTTATGGAAACCCTAGTCATTGATTGGATTTGTGCATCATCATTTGATCATACCGGCAATCAGATTGAAGACAATCAAGGAAGAATAGAGCATCCAATAGTTTTGTGTTCATCAATTCACATGAAGATTTTATGTTATTATTTTGTGTTGCGTATCTTAGGGAATTTCATTTGATCTATGATATTTGTTTCTATTGAATCTTAGTGGCTCATATTGATCCGTGTGTGAGTTAGAAGATCCAGCTAGTTAATTATCTGATTATTAGTAAAAAAGCTGACTTGGTGAATGTAATATGTTGCAGATACTTGAGAAGTAATTTTTTAAGTATTTTTGTGTTCGTACATGCTGATGTTGATCATTGCTATGCTTTAGCCAACTTTGGTTGGTGCACATTAAGGATTATCCATGGATTGAGCTGAAATCTTGTAAATATTTGTGTGTTCTATTGAAGCTGGCATATTATGATTAAATTCTTAGTAATAGATATATATAAGTGATCGATTATATCATTTTGATATGTGTGTGAAGTGTGTGGATGAAAGTTTTGAATCCAAGCAGAGAAAAAGAGCTATAATGCATAGTTTCACTTATGCATAAAGGATTTGTATTGTGAATCAGATCAAAGGAGAGCAAAAACATAGAATCAGTCAAAAGGATAGAAGATCAATTGTTGAGCCTAATGGGAACTGTAATCAGGCATATGTAGATGCTAATATTTTAGTTCAGTTTCTCATATGGGTTTAATTTGATTATCTTTGTAAGACAATGATTCTTCCTTTGAGCGGCGAGCTCTAGGAAGTGTACCTAAATGCAAGTGCATTCCCATATTGTAAACTTAATTTTAAGTATACTCAGATCATATTGTGGATTGGTCATCCACCATGTTTTTTCTCTTAATAGGGCTTCCACATAAAAATCCTTTCGTTATGGTTGTTTGTTTTATGTTCATGCATATTCCTTTTGATTGAATGTTATAAATTTTTGAAGGGTAAAATTAATAAAGTTAAAAATTGTAGAACAATGATTCACCCCCCTCCTCCTAGTGTTTCTTGTTTCCATCAATTGGTATTAGAGCTAGTTCCTCGGAAGAAGTCTAACAACTTGGGGAGATCTTGGAAAGTGTTTCAATAGATTCAAGAAGTCTTCAACAACAACTTTTGGTGGCCATAGTTGATCTTGATAAGGCAAAATCTGAAGTTTAGAAATTGCAAGCAAACCTTGTGGATGCTGAGAAATTCATTGAATCATTGAAAGATAAAATCAATAAGTCTAGGGATAAAATAAAGGAACTTTGTGATCAAATTAAGCATAATGATGGTAAAATCATTGAAGATGAGCAACTAAGTCAAGCTCTGAAGGAAAAGAGAGAAGAATATGAAAATATTACCAGAGATAATACAATCCTAAAGAATGAGATGGAATCTATCATGATGAGGATGACCGAGGACATTGAAGAAAAAAATAATAATGAAGAGAAGCTTGCACAGTCCTTGAAAGAAAAATATGAAGAATGCAACTGTTTCGACAATGAATTGGAACAATCTAAAAAAAATGAGGAGGTGCTTGAAAAATAGATTGATGATCTCAAAGATGAACTTGGTACTACAGATGATTACAAAGAGAAGTTCAAAGTTAGCTCATCCAAGATTTATGAACTGATCAAAAGTCAAAGGATCGATGGTGACAAGAAAGGTCTTGGTTATGAAGAAGGATAAAGTTCTAGATCCAGACAAAGGAAATTTAGGAAAGTAAATCAGATAAATAGAGCTAGAGGGTATCCGATAAGACAACCTAATGCTCAAATATTCAATGGTTACTTTTTTACCTGCATGATGAATCCAAGTGGTCCATCATTCTCAGTTCAATGCTTTAATTGCAACAAGTTTGGTCATAAGTCAAATGAATCCAAAAATGTGATGAAAAACTTTCATAGAGATGTTTGATGTTATACATGCAATAGATTTGGCCATATTTCTAACCAATGAAAATTAAGAGAGTAAATGGAACAACTGGTCTTGACAAAGAAATGTTGTGTGCTATAACTGCAACAAATTTGGTCACACTACTAGATTTTGTTGGAACATAAAAGGATTGGTAAATCAAAGGAGAAACATGCAGAAGGATGAAAAAGGAAAAGGAAAATTCACTACAGATGTGATCAGAAAGCAAATGCAAAAGAAATGGGTGAGGAAAAGTCCCTCTGTTGAAAGAAATGTGCCAGCACCAGAACCTGCTTCTGGTAATTCCTTCGGGAATTAGTTTTAGGCCTTTGGCCTAGGGGGAGTTGTCAAGAAAATATCTTAACCCCTTGTCAGTAACTGACACAAGGATGCGAATGAGTAAAATAAGCACATAAATTCTCTACAAATGTTGTTGACTCTATTGGAGAGAGTATTATGCAATATTGGAGGTTCATAGAAGAATTATCTTTCAAAATACATGGAAACAAGGTAAATGGATGAGTTAGTGTAAAAAGAGTTTATTACGACAAAAAGGGTTAGGTGTGTGAGTGATAAAAGGTCATTTTTATCTTTTATTTTCCACTTTTTTATTTTGAAGAAAATAAGTTTGGAGAGCTCTGAAGTGAACTTAGGCAAATTGAGGAAAAAATCAAGTGTGAAGGAGCTTACAACAATCAAATTCAATTTGATGAAAAGGTATTTATCAAAAAACCTGTGAATTTGTGAATTGGTGAAAATGGATACTCTAGTGGTAGTTGAAGTCAAGGATAGACCCTATCCCAAATTCAAATGGAATCCTTTCAAGTTCGTTGAGACTGATCCCTTAAGTGCATTTTCATCTATTTTGTATGGTGTCTTGCACATTGCAAATATTAGGGAATATATTCATGCAAACATTGAAGAGTTAGCAAGTTCACAACTATTGAATTTGTACAACAATCATATAATTGGAGAGGATCTCTATGTCAAACTAGAATTCAAAACCCTAGAAGAGAAGATATTTACACATATTGTTAAATTTCCCATGTTTGAAGAAAGCGAATGGGTTTGATATATTTTGAGTTGAGTTCATGATGAATTTATGTGGTTGAATGTACCCTTTAATATTACAAAGGAGGCCATAAGCATCGTTACAGGTTTAAATTTCTCTGGTGGATTGCCAATTTTGAAGTCCATAAAGAATCAAATAGTTTTTGATGCAATCAATTCAAAATATGATAGAAGAGCCATGGAAATCAAAGATATCATTGAAGTGAATGTGAAATTTTCCTTGATTATCATTGGTTATAGGATTTATCACTCAGGTCATGAAAATTTTGTATCTGGTACAACCATTTATGCAACTTATCAAATGGTGAAGGAGAATGCAAATCATGACTTGTGTGAGCTACTCAAGATTCAGCTGATGGAGAATCTTGGTAAGATCAAGAAAGATAAGAAAAATTTCTTTAAGTATGGTAATTTTTTATTATGTTTGTTCTTTTACTTCATGAATGAAGTTTTAGGTGTTGGGAAAGTACATTGGCAAGATGGCCAGCCTGTAGTTATTCAGATTAGAGAGATGTCGTATGGAATTGGAAATAGACAAGCCAAAAAAACTACAATCTGGGGATACTTCAAGAACTTTTAGAGTATGATGCATGCTAGAGAAAGAATTCCTACTTCTATTATGGAGAAGTATAATTACATAATTTTTTTTATGGTAGACATTGATCAATGCATGATGGAATTTTCTGATCCTAGAACAATATGGATAATGCTAATGGGTTATGAAGTTGAAGAACACATTCTAGAAATGTATACACAACATTTACTAAATAAGCCTCTAGATCCGGTAGAAGAGATATTTGTTAATTTTTTAGAAAAATATATACAGGTGCATAATGAACTAAGGAAACCTATGATAGTCAGAATAATAAGAAGAGAAGTGGAAGCCTTTTCAAAGAGAATGGGTATTTCTATAGAAGCTATAAGAGAAGCCAAAAAAAGGAGAGAACAACCTGAAGAAGAAAAAGAGCCAGGAAGAACTGAATCTGCTAGTCTGGAAGCATCCTCTACCCAAATTAGGTCAACAAGGAGCTCTACATCCCCATATGCCCTTGCAGTGAAGCTAATTCCTGTGAAAACTCAAACCAAGGCATTCGGTAAGAGGAAGAAGAATAAGAGCGCAAGATTCTATGAAGTTGTCCCAGAAGATGAAGAGACTGAGTCTGATGAAGATGTGAGAAATAAAGCATATGGGAACTTAGGAAACAAAGGTTACTAAAAGAAAACCCTCCGGTGAAGAAGAAAAAGAAAAGAAAAAGGTAAAATTTGACAAACCTGGTATGTCAGTAGAAGAGGTTGAAAAAGATTTGGTCAAAGATGGAAATCTTAAGCCACTTTGTAAATGGTATGAAACCTTTGATAAATCTAGCCAAAGAACTCTTGATGAGGCTATAATAAAGCATTTAAATATTTTCAATAAGGTTCTTATTGAAATAATGACTGGTCTACCTAAAATCCTGTATGAGATTTTATAAATGAGAAGAGTAAATTCTAGAACAAAAGAAGAGAAAATGAGAGAGAGAATTCTTGCAGAGTTATGTCCAGTGATGTCTATGGAAGAAATGAAGGCAACCCTGAATAAAGCTAAAAAGGAATTAAAGAGAAAAAGAAGAGTTAATAAGCTCGTGAATGGTTAGACTAAAGAATTTGCAGAAGAAACTAAATTTTTTTAGAGAAAAGTTTTGTTAAGTAACAAAATTAATATTGTCTCTAAAGAAATACATGATAAAGATGTCTCATCTAGTCTGACATAAGAAGAAGAAAAACAAGATACAACTAACGATACTGAGATTCCTCTTGATGTGGATAATACATAAATACCTATGGAGATTGAAGCTCCTAAATTTGTATTGGTTAAAACAGTTGAGATTCCTAAATATAAGCAAAAATATGCAGTTAAGGAAACAATGGTTGAGGAAAAGAATGTTGATGTAAAGGAAGCAAGAGACACTACAAAGGAAGTGAAGAAATTTCTAGTAGAGCAACAGGAAGAATTTGATCTTGAATTGGTTGAAAGTCCTATCAATGTATCCACTTTGTCCCCAATTCAAAAAATGAAGGTCGCATCATTTTCCTAGGTGAAGGCTAGAGAAGAATTGTTGAAGTCTCACATTGAGGATAGTGAACTCTTAAATCTTGCATCTGGAGTTCTAGAGAAAATAATCCCTACTCATGTCAAGGATCCATCCAGTTCCTCCTCTAGTGAACTAAAGAATCTCATTAACTCTGTATGTACTCATTTTGAGTCCCTTGAGAAGTCAACCACAATTAAATTTCAGAAGGATTTTGATACCAAAAGGTTAAATAGGTTGAAAGGAATGCTAACTAATGATAAAAATATAATATCCACCTATGTGAAGAATATTCAAAGTGCTCTATTTGAAGGTGGAAATATTTATAAGTCATTTTTGTCTTTGTCTAAATTTATTGAGGCCAATGAGAAGAAGGTTAAGGATCTTGAAAAATAGTTAGCTACTGTTTTTGAAGCTTTTGATCCTTTAGCTGGTGGTTTTGGAAAGAAAGAAGGTTAGGTGATATCTCTGATTGAAAAAATAAGGATCTTGAAGCATGACAATGACAAAATTGTGGAAAGAGCATGTGAGCTTAGAGGCCTAATTGGTTTGAAGATAGAAATAATGTCAAGTGCATTAAAGGAAGTTGAAGATGCTAAGGAAGTTGGTGAACCAATGAACCTTGCGTTTGTAGAGAAACAATCTTACTTAGTTTGTGGTCACATAACAATTTTGGAGAGTCTCAAAAGGGTTTTGGACACAAATTTGATCCTGTTGAAGAAATATTTTGCAGATGTTTTCAATTTTGTGTAAGTTGCAAAAGCTTGTTTGTACATTCTGAAGATTTTGTTTGATTTTTGGTATGCAGATTCCTGCCTTTTCCATTGATTTCAAAGGGGGAGAGTAGTAGAGAAAAAAATGTATAATCATCTTAGGGGAGAGTTGTGTTTTTGAATTTTGAAGTTGGTAGTGTAATTGATGTTGGTATTGATCCAACACTTACTCATTTTTCACTAAGTGTTGCCATCAATGCCAAAGGAGGGGATTGTTGGCAAGAGACACTATAAATGTTTTTTGGTGTTTCCATTGATGGAAACCCTAGTCGGTGATTGGATCCATGTGTCATAATTTGATCATACTAGTAGTCAAATTGAAGACAGCCAAGGAAGAAAAAAGCATCCAATAGTTTTGTGTTCATTGATTCACATAAAGATTTTATGTCATTATTTTGTGTTGCATATCTCAGGTAATGTTGTTTGATCTATGATCTCTATTGCTATTGAATCTTAGTGGCTCATATTGATATGTGTGTGATTTAGAAGATCCATTTGGTTAATTCTTTGATTATCAGTACAAAAGCCAACTTGGTTAATGTAATATGTTGCAAATACTTGAGAAGTAATTTCTTAAGTATTTTTGTGTCCGTAAATGCTTATATTGATCATTTCTATGCTTTAGCCGACTTTGGTTGGTGCACATTAATGATTATCCATGGATTGAGCTGATAGTTTGTAAATATTTTTGTGTGCTATTGAAGTTGACCTAGTATGATTAAATTCATAGTTACAGATATATATAAGTGATCGATTATATCATTTTTATATGTGTGTGAAGTGTGTGGATGCAAGTTGTGAATCTGAGTAGAGTAGAAGAGCAATAATGCACAGTTTCACTTGTGCATATAGGATTTGTGTTGCGAATTGGAGCATAGTAGAGTAAAATCATAGAATTAGTCAGAAGGACGAAAGATCGATTATTGAGCCTAACCAAAACTATAATTAGGCATATGCAGATGCTAATCTCTCAGTTCAATTTCTCAGATGGATTTAATCTAATTATCTTTGTAAGAGAATGAGTCTTCCTTTGAGCAGTGAGCTCTAGATAATGTGCCTAAATGCAAGTGCATTCCCATATTGTAAACTTAATTTTGAGTATACTCAAATCATATTGTGGATTGGCCATCCACCATGGTTTTTCCCCTAACAATGTTTCCACGAAAAAATCCTTGTGTTATGGTGTTATGGTTGTTTTTTTATGTTCATGCATATTTCATTTGATTGAATGTTATAAATGCTTGAAGGGTAAGATTAATAAAGTTAAAAATTATATAACATTGATTCACATCCCCTCTCTCAATGTTGCTTGTTTCCAAGAGAGTTTTCATAGCTTGACAACAATGATTCTAACTTATGCAACTTTGCAAAATTTCTCCTTTGATCAAATTTCAATCCTTTTTCACCTATAAATATGCACATACAAAGAGAGAAGAAAAAATATATGTTTTGGGTGAATGGAGGTTTTCCTTAGTCAAACTCCATGTTTGGTAATTAAACCTTGATAATGAAATAATGACAAAATGAAGGAATTGATGAATGAATAGTTTCTTGTTATAGCTCACCAAACCATTAATGGCTTCTGTTAGAGGACTAAATTCAATCACATCACTCTAAGTCTTGGATATTGCATGAATTGTATTGATTGATTGATTCTTGAATTCTTCCTTGAATGCTTGAAACCTACATCACAATGTTAGCTTCAAAACATGACATGAATACACATGAACTTTGACATTATGATATAATCTTGATTGCTATTGAAGATGATTGATAAATCTACTATTCAATTCTCTTGACAATAATATTTTCTATAGGATTGATCTCATAAAGTGTGTTAGATTTGAATTGATAAAACAACTATATACTTATAAGTGTTTATCTAATTTCTCAAAAATTAGATTCCAAAAGCCAACACTTGAAACTTCAATTTGAATAATTAAAATTCCACCAAAAGAATATTAAAAATTGTGTCCTAAGACTTAAAGGGGACCCATTTTCTCTCAGTTGAATGTATCCTAGGACACTCAGTTTTCAAGGTGTTTTAGTTAGTGTTGGAAATTATCTAATATAGGTTTCCCTTTCAGAAAATGAGAAAAATAAGGCTTTGGAATGTATAATTCGGTCAATTAGAGGCTTAATCAAATATAATTAATTAATGGGATACAAACATAGTGTGAAATTGTAAAGGTATACAATTTTATACACTACATTTAGCCCCCACTTTAGTGAGATTATGAACACACACTCAAACTCGTGATAAAGTAGAAAAATATGTCAAGAGAGTTCCAATTTGTAATATTTTTGGAAAGATAAGATGGCAAGGATCAAGGAGGATGATCAAGACCCCAAGATATAAGATCTCATGGAAAACCAACAAAGGCACAAGAGACACATTCATGAAAAAATAACATAAGCTACACAATCAACAATATCAAAATCAATACAAAGAGAAAAATAAATGAAAAGGGTGTATCAAGGATCAAATATTTGTCCAATAGGTATGGATCAAGCCTCAACTATTTGTCCAAAAAATGTTCACAAGTGAAAACCCTTTGTCCACTATTAAAACAAAATACTCACGAGGGTTAGTGAAAATCCATTGTACACTAGGTGAGCCCCAAAGGATGAGAAACACACACTAGGTCTACAAGGTGTGAACTCATAAAAATAGGTGGCACATGGATAAATTCATCACAAAAGTTATGCACTCATAATTCAATTCCAAAAATATCAAATCTAAAATTAAATAGAGCCAATGCAAAAATACCGATGAAATAATACCAATGCATGCCCCCACTTTAAAGAAATTTCTAAAAACCCTATAATGAGAAATTACTTTAAAGAAGAAAATGATAAATTCCAATTGTTAAAAGGTCCATGAGAGTTTATTTGGAAAGCCCTATGCCAATGATATGTTTCCAAATAAAGCTACATATGAAGAGGGGTTTTCCCCAAATAAAATCCCAAAGATAACACATAAAGGATCCATAGATTTGGGGGTAGTGCATGCATTTTCTATACTGATATAATAGATCTCAAAGTTATCATCATCCCCAAAATACTCGAATAACAATGAACACAATGGAAGAATGAAACATAGAGAGTGAAAGAAAAGAAGAGATTTTGGGTCAGCATGGAGGATACATAAATGTCTCAATGTCTTGCATCATCCCCAAAAGAAAAGATAATTTTTATGAAATATAGAAGAATGCAGATATAAATAGAATAATGTTACAACATGTTTGCTTCTTTTGTATCCTTAAACCAATAGAGTAACAATAGTCATCCAAATAAATTTAAAAAACATAAAGGCACACCGAGAGAAATGATATAGGGGATCACAATACACACATTCAATCAAAAATAACATGAAAATAAAATAAATAAAAGATTAGCATGTCACATGTGAGCCACCTAAAGCAAGTCATCCACATCCAAATCTTGCTCATTGTATACAAAAGGTGGATAACTAGCCAAAGGAGCAATGAAAAGTGACATACTAAGAAAATCATCAGGTTCAACACGTGGTGATTCACTCTTGTTAGGAGGATCATAAATATTTCCCCCATCTAAGTACATGGAAGAGGAAAATAAAAAATTCATCTCATTATGCACTTCCTCATCAATCTTAATAATATCATCATCATCATACAAATTAATCACAATAGGAGGTCTAATGACAATATGCATTATAGGTTCATGTTTTTGTTGTGGTGAAGGTGAAGAATCATCATGATTTATTTGAGTTATCTTTTGATCTTGGTTTTTTTCTTTGTTCTTTTCTTTAACTAGAAATCAATATGCTGACATCTACACCTACACTCTTTAGAATTTCAATTTATTCTAGCATGGTTTTCAAGTTGTTTTGGTGTATGAGAAATTTTATCAAACATTGGTTTTTTTTATGTAAGGGAGGAATGAAAGGAACCATCAAATGTTGGTGAACCACTTTCTCTTTAGGTTTACACACTTGTTTTATCCTAAGAGGCATGAAAGGAGTTGTATGGTTATCTCTTGTCCTTTTTTAGGAAATGGGTGGAGGAATTGTGTTGGACTTGTCTTGGTTACTTGGAAGGGATTTTGGCTCAATCATAGGTTCATCAATAATATGTTGGGAAGGAAAAAAATTCATGGACTTCTACTATGCACTTTTCTTTAGAATTTTGATAAGATTTAAGAAAGAATTCCTCACAAGGCTTAATAGGTTCCATGGGTTTAGGCTAAAATAAATCCAATGAAAATTTCCCACGAGAAGATAAAGGATTAAAACCACTATGATGTATTATAAAAATTTCATTTCCAAAAGGAAATTTCAAGCATTTATGAATAACCAATAGGACAACATCCATGGAGCATAGCCATGGGTATCCTAACTTCACACGTAATTGGTTTAATGATGGGATGATGTAGAATAAGACATTTAATTGCTTTAGTCCAAATTTTAATGGGAGAGTGATCAAACCTATCATACGGTGAGCAAAACCATCATTTTTTTTTATCCATGCTTTCTATTATTCATAATAATCTTGGTAAATTAAATGTACTTGAACAAGAATTCCTCAATGATCACATTATCTACATAAAAAAGATCAATTAATATATGTTAGTAGGCTTTTCATTGATTATTTTGACTATTTAAAGAGGACCATAAAGTGCATGTTTAATTATGCCATTTTTTGAGAAATCAATTTCAATAGACAATTTGGTGTGGCCCTTATGAGGTTGAACACAAATGAGGTTGACCATACCTTGCAAATAATCCCCATAATCACTCATGTTATCATTATCCATGCATTTTGAATGCAAATTTTAATTTTGAACAATGCACTTGTTTTGATCAATTGACTTAAATACAAACAACTACAAAAAAAAATCTAAAATTGAAACTAAGATCTGCAAACATTAGGAAACAAAGTAGATAGAGACAAATTTATGCTTAGAAATTTGGAAAATGACTTGTATAGGGGTAGGTTTGCCCAAAGGTGAATGGGTCTTTGTATAGGGATTTAAAGAATTAATTTTTGAGTTTTTGAGTTTTTGAGTTAATGTTTAATTTTTGTGTTTTAGGTTGAAAAAATATTCTTTCAGTTATAAATTTCTAGAATTTGATGATTAATTTCACATGCAGTTTGATGGAAAAATGAAACAAAATGATAACTTTTGAGATACAATTTTGACTAATTTTTTTGATGTAAATGACTGAAAGACACCCTTGATACAACTAATATGAAAGATGTTTTCAAGACTTTTGAAATATTTTTTTATTTTTATGAATTTAAATGATGCAAAAATACAGTTTTGAAACCCTAAATGAGATGAAAAACAAGCTAATTCAAATCCCAAGTTTAGGGTTTCAGAGACTTCCAAATTAGAATTTATGATGTGAAATGTTGGGTTCACAAATGAAATGAAAGAAAAATAGGGGAATGAATTCCACCAATGTGGAATGATGCAATGGCCTAGGATTCAAACACCACTCTCCCTAATTTTATTAGAAAGAGAGAATATCACAAAGGGATATGATTGACTTTCAGCCTTGAGGTGAGTCAACCCTATTTTGGATCTTCTAGGAATTTGCTTTCTTATGATAAAAATGATTGATTTGTAATGTTTTGGAATAATTTAAAGTGCATTAAATAAATGAATTATATGACCTGACACTTTAAATGAAGAATTATATGATAAAAGAAACAAAAAATACAATTTGCAAAAAGATCTGAGAAGGGTAGAGTGATGTGCACCTATGATAAAAAGTGGGGTTTAGGGCCTGTAGCAAGACTATTTCGGCCTAGGATGAATGTTTCCTAGTGCAAGGGTCCAAAATTAGTTTTTATATTTCTCTAATCCTAAAACTAAGCTTATGATCTCTCTAGGTTTGACTATCAAAAAGCCAGAAATAAAAATTTTAGGTGAGTTTTTGTAGCTTGACAATAATGATGACAACTTATGCAACTTTGGAAAATTACTCCTTTGATCAAATTTCAATCCTTCTTCACCTGCAAATCTGCACATGCAAATAGAGAATAAAAAATAATTGTTTTGGGTGAATGGGGGTTTGCCTTAGTCAACCCCCATGTTTGGTAATTAAACCTTGATAATGAAATAATGACAAAACAAAGGAATTGATGAATGAAAAATTTCTTGTTATAACCTACCAAACCCTTAAGGGATGCCCTTAGAGGATTGAAGTAAAAAAATCACTCTAAGGCTTGGGTCTTGCATGAATTGGATTGATTTATTGATGCTTGAATGCTTGCTTGAATTATTGAAACCTACATAACAATGTTAGTTGAAAATCATGACATGAACACACATGAACTTTGACATGATGATATGATCTTAATTGTTGTTGTAGATGATTGATAAATTTTCTCTTCAATGCTTTTGACTTGATAAAATAAATATTTATAGGTTTTTATCTAATTTTCTATAGAATTGATTTGATAAAGTGTGATAAATTTGAATTGATAAAATAACCATATTTATAGGTGTTTATCTAATTTCCCAAAACTTAGATTCTAAAAGGTGACACTTGAAACTTGAATCTGAATCATTAAAATTCCACAAAAAACATATTAAAAATTTGGTCCTATGACTTAAAGGGGACCCATTCACCCAAGGGCGAATGGGTCCTAGGTCCTATGTCTAGGACACTCAATTTCCTAAAAGGAAAGAATAGCATGAAATAAACCTTCCTAATACTAATCTATAAGAGAGAGACACAAATAAATGTTTAAAAATTTGCAATTACAATTCATTTAAGATGAAGATATTAAAGAACAAGAATAGAAAATAAAACATCAACACAAGATTTTTGTGGGAAAACCCTTTCAAGAAAAAAACCACACACAAACAAGAGATGTCTTGTATTATAGTAAAACAAATATTACATACAAGCGTAGATATATGCTCCTTCAGATGCTTTTCCATAATGACAAAACTCTATTACATTCACTCTTATTTTCACTCACAATTCCAATGTGCTACGACATTGTATACATACTTCCCAAGCATTACCAAAAACCATTGTTTCAACTTCCATACAAAATGAATAGTTTGTAAGAGAGGGGGGACAACCACTACAAGGCCCCAGGTCATGAAAGGACAAGAGCAGTATGGCTTCCCTAACTTACCTCAATTTAAAGGAATGTTAGGATGGGCAGGATAATAATGATGAGGACTATGAGGCCCTTCAATCACTCTACAAACCCGAGAGTTAAAAGGAGACTAGGTGAGTCGGTATTTAGGGTCAACTATGTGTCTTAGATAGCTCTTTTTCAGAGGAAAAAAGCACGGTTCTAGGATGACATCATGACATGTTTCCATCTCTTAGGTGCACTAGTCTCTATATGGCTAGAAAACCAAGGAGACAAGGTTTGACCTCTGAGAAAAAGACTAACAATGTAGTTTAAGAGTTTCTAAAGGTGCAGAATAACACTATGAAATGTGAAACATAAAGAAAAATGTGATAAAGGAAGTATATTACAACAAGGGCGATGAAGACAATCTCACACAATAATCCTTCCGCTAGCTTACTCCAAGATCTCTCCACTTACACACATAAAAGAGGGAAAATGTTGGGGGCCTATTTAGGGGTCTACCTTAGTCAGACCCCCATTTTGGTTTTTCCACCTCCATGGACAACTAAGTTTGCAATGATATAAAAATGATGTGATAAAGAAATGAAATTCAAAAAAAGTACACAAAACACTACAAAACAATAATGTGCTTACTCAACCAGGTAATAGAGAAGATGAGTGAGTAGATTACCACCTCTGTCCAAAGCGCTCAAGGCTAGTGAAGGAGAAAGATGAGAGGAACTCAAGCCTTTGTTGTAATCGAGTTGTCCTCAGCTTTCTCTATTGAAGTGATGGAGTGATAGATTGCTTCTATGGAGCACGAAATGTTATTGTTGTGCTTAAGAATGGTTGAATAGAGTTGTGTAATCTTTCCAAGAGATCTCAAGATGAAAATGGATGATGGAATGAAGAATATGAAGAAGGGAGGTGAAGAAACAGCCATATTTTGGTCAGCCAGCCAAAGGGAGGCATTACAATTCAACTTCCAATAGGAATTGTGACATCTCTATAGACTCTAGCCGTAGGAATCTTCTAGGGATGTAAGCGCATCGCACGAAAATCTGTGTCGTGCATGCATCCTAATTAGAAATGCCTACATCGACATACAAAAAAAGTACCAAGTGGGTGAAGAGCAGTGAGATTATGTGGAATTAAGCCTTTGAGTTTAGTTTTCTAAAGTGGAGATGTGTAAAAGGGGAATTTTCATCAAGGGTGAAAATTATCTCCTATAGATTTTCCCCCACTTTAGCGAGCATGAATACTAGTGAGTGTTTTGGTAAAGTAGATCAAAGAAGTAGTAGGGTTAGAAAAGTAAACTTGAGCAGTTGAGGAAGTAGAGCATGGTCTGGTGAACCCGAAAGTGCAGGATATGAAAAGGACTTCATAGCTCCACAAAACTATAAAGTTGAAGAATGAAAGTGCTTCACAAGCCAATGGACCTCCAAGGGAGGTATCCTTCAAGAAATATCATATGAAGGAAACCAAAAAGTGCCTTACAGAATCACAAACCTGCAAGGAAGGTACCCCCCAAGAACTCTCACATGAGGGAGATCGAGCAAACGAGACTCCATAGAGTTAGGAATGATGACATGTTTACCCACAGATAGAACACATCGAAAGGTGGTTGTGCATGCCAATAAATGGGTAGTCATGCAAACCGTCACAAAGATGGAAGACTTTATATGGGTGTAAATAAAGTCTTGTACCTAGTTAATTCATTTCTAGGAGACTTATTTACATGTTAGTTAAGTTTACTTAGGTCATAGGAAGCAATATTTATAGAAGTTGTTAGTTGTCATTAGTTGTTATCTTATCTTTTGACAACTACTACATGTGAACCTAGGTAAGTGTGATTAGTTGTCTCATGTAATATGATTAAGAAACTTGTCATAATCCTATGACATCTTGTATCTTACCTTGGTTATATAACCAAGGGGGTCTCTCTTATTTGTATCTCATATCATTGAATCATATTGATGAGAATATAGATTATTCTTGTAACATTCTATTCTCTCTCTTTTTGGGCTTTCCATTTGGTCTTAAGATCTTGGCAGCCATAACCAATTCTAACATGGTATCAGATCAGGTTGGGTGCCATTGGAGAGTATTTTTTGGAAGAGAGATACTAGATTTGAGGAGGTTCCATTTTTGTCTCTTTATTGTAGGTTCATATCAGAGCTTGTTGGTGCAAATCTGAGCTCACCATTGCATCCAGAAGGTTCAAAAAAGTCAAATTTTTCTTTTGTTCATCAAAATCAGACTTAGAAGGCCAAATCTATGAGGGTTTGAAGTTAAAGAGTGGTTTCCAGATCTAGAAGGTAGCTACATTTTTGGAAAATTTTGGGTCAAATCTGACCCTTCCATCATGACCAGAAGGGCCAAAAACCCCAAGATCGATTGCCAAATTGTCCAAATCGGAGCAGTTGTCCAATGAGGAAAAAACAATTTTCCCAGGGAGTCGTACGGCCCCCCAGATCATCATAATTATAGTAACTAGTATGATTTCTGAAAAATTATAGATTTGGGTTCAAAATTTTCAAATTTTTTTTTATAAAAAATCATTTTTCAAAATTTCAGCATATTTCATTTGTAAAAGTTTTTACTTTAAAAATTGAAAGGAAAAGAAAATAGAAAAAGTATTATGCATACAATCATGTGTAGAAGGGTACAAAAGGTACCCATGGTAGTACCCGAGCCCCTCCGTGGGCACCATGTGGTGCTATCGCAGCCCTACCTTCACAGTTCGGTGGTCAATCAACAGGCTGCGAATTCAAAAATTCAAAAATTTCGACTATATTTTCCAATCGACACATAAGTAAGCTCGATGTATTTTCAATAAAATCCAACAAACAAAGGATATTCCAAGTGAATATTTGAACAAAATATTCTTTGCAAGATTCTTTCAACCACTAACAAAATATTCTGAGGCATATTCTGGTCAAAGCATATTTCATCTAAGGAAGGCATATTTTTTCTTACGCCCGTGCAACCACCAATTTTAGCCAATCTATAGTGCATGATGACCATCAAAACATAAAATTTAATCTCATGAACTGCTTGCATTAGTAGCACATCACCACTGACGTTAGCATCCATTTGAATTTTTTTTTTACCCCCTTCCGTTGAGCTTTTTGATTTTTCATTAAACTTCAAAAGGCCATATCTTGCTCATTTTGGCTCCTTTTTTCGAGAATTGTTTTTTGATTTGGGCCAATTTTTTGTGATCTACATGGTGGTGCAATCAGATTTTGGTTTTGGTGTCTTTTTTTTTTCCATAAATCACCAATTCTCATAGGTGTTGTTGCTTCATCCTCATTTTGGGAGCTTTGAGAGCTCATATCATGCTCCTATGGTAAAAAGATTTGGTGCAATTTTTTTTGAAAGTGCATAATTTTTCGTGTAATTTTCAATGGTATGATCAGATTGATCTCATTTTGTACCAAAAATTGTACTTGATTTTATGGCCAAATTTGGCATTTTCATGTACCAAAATCAAATTCCACTTTGTTACTTTTTGGCAAGTAGCAACTATAAATGCACTAAGTATAAAGTGCCAAATAATATATTGCTTTGGGGGATTTCATGATTGAGTGATTTAGGGGGGTAATTTTGCAGTGATTGGTTGCATTCTTTTTCTTGGTTTGTGTTCTTGCAATGGGGAAATCTCAAACTGAAATCCTAACTCCACATAATTATGCTACATGGAGAAAATCCTTATGGAAATATCTTATGATGAAAGGTATAATAGGTCATCTAAAGGACACAATTCAAAAACATACTAATGCTAAAGAATTGGAAAAATGGGATATTGATCATGAGAAAACACTTGGATGCATATGTTCATTAGTCTCATTTGATTTGCAATTTCATATTGAATCATGTAAAACACCTAAAGAGGCATGGGAGACTTTTGAAAATTTGTATGGTAAAACAGATAAGATTAGGGGATATCAAATTGATAATGATTTGATGAATCTTGATCCTAAATTTTTTGACCACATCTCCAAAATCAAGCAACTAAGAACACAGTTGAAAGAATGCAACATTGATAAAGAAGATTTACAATTGATTCTGAATGTGTTATCCAAGCTTGGTCCTGAGTATTCAGTGTTTTTTTCTGGATTTCATACTCATCGACTCTCTATGCGAGCATCATATGATGATCCTGAGTTTGATGACTTTGTAAATCTCCTAATCCAAGAAGAAGTTAGGTTAATGAACATGGTTCTAATAAAGTCTTCCAAGTCACATGCATTGGTGGCTAGTGAGTCTAAGGAACCGAAAGAATCAGGGAATCTTGATAAGAAGCAAAAGAAGAAAAAGAACAAGCCACATAAAGAATATGTTGATGGTGTTTTCTGCACAACAACAACTCAGACATAATATGATATCCTATCTCTCTTGAAAGGTCGATCTCTATTGGAAAAGAGATAACCCCAAGGTTTCTAATGTCAGGTATTGACAATGCAAATAAAACAACTTAGAGATAATGTGAAAATGTTGGTAATCATGAAGGGACCTTACTACAAGAAAATGTTAAAATCAAATTTATCAGTTCTAACAATATGTTGATACTTCAAAGCCTAAAAATAACCCAGATAATAAAAGAAATAAAAAAATGTAAGGGTTTCAAGAAGATTTCTAAGACTACTTCTAATTCTAAGATTGATGATGCAAATGATAAAATTCTCGAAATGGACCAATCCCTCATAAACTAATTCCTGTTCAACCCTGATGAATCTACAATCTTACAGAAATAGTGCAATCTTCTAAGGTGTTAAATATTTTCAAACTATGAATATTCATTCAAGAAAACCCTATTGAAATTGAAATTAACAAGCATTCATAATTGAACTAAATACAGTTTTAAGTCCAGGCTAACTTTGCAAAGCAGCTAACAATCAACTTACTGCAAAAAGTATGGACTAGAGATTGCTGCAAACACTTCAAGCATAAAACCCTAAACATCATCAAATAATTTAACATCAAATAAACTTAAGCAATTACAAAGATATAATATCAAGAACCACGCCAAACAAAATTCAACACAAGAAAGGCACAAAATCACAATGTCTTTACTTGTATTAAATCATCCAAAGTGGCAACAATTCCAATCTTCTATTACAACAGTTGCTTGAAAAGATAAACTAAATTCTAACTAATTATTTCTCTTATCACAATTCATTCCAATGTAAAATTGTCTAACTCCTTACAAATGAGGCATAACGCCAAACTTATAGAAACCCCCAAGATATGTTGGCCCAATTAGGGTTTACAATAATAAATGGCCACACAACAAGTCGGCCAAGAGAAATTCAAAATAACATGAAATCTGAATTAAATGCACCAATTTCATCCATGTCGTCCTGGGGTCTCCAACAAAGATCGATCCAATGCATGCAAAGGAAGAGGATAAATAATGGGGAAGCAAAAATTCCAATGTAGCATTGCATTAACTACTTCCCCCCTTTATTCTTGGCATGCTCCACCTTATCCTACACCATAAAAAATACCTTGTCTAGGTCGACAATAGGTGGCATAGGTAAAACCCTAGTTCTCCTCTCAAGGGACTTGATATCATCTCTTAACTGCTTCACCACTTTATCCCAATCTACCTTACTTATTTGATATCTTTCAATAACTACAATGTAAGTTGTTGAATCATCCAATTGATGTTCAGTGATAGGGCCCTCATTGACTGGGGAATACACATCTCACCACCATTTTCTCAACTACTCCAGACTAAGATGCTTTGGCACAAATTGATTTCTCCCTGTCATCACTTCAAAAAAGGAAATACACTTATTGTAGATTTTAGTCATGGTGTCTTCAATCTGCCTTCCTTAGTTATATATATTCTTAAAAGCCTTTTGCCTTATCTACAAAATTTCAAACCATTCCCAAGGCTCTCCAATTCTTGAGGAAGGAAGAATTCCATCATTTATCAATTTATCTTCATTGTATTCCATGATGGTCTTTGTCTTTTGCAACAACAGATCTACATATTTCTTATCATGAGCTAGCATATTTCTTAGCCAATATAATAACCTCATTGCATCTCCTCCAGTCAAAAGGATGTCTTTGATAGCATCATCTCCCTTGGTTTGTACCCCTTGTAACCAGCTGACTGTAGCATGCATGGTGTTTTTCATTCTTTCCAACTCTTATATTGTTTCTTGAGGTAGGAAGCTTGTATCATTTAAGGAAGAACTAATGGATTGCAAGTATTTCATCAACTCTTGTAAATATCTCTTAAGTTTATCATTTTCTTTCTCTAACCCTGACCTAATTTGCACCTCCTTCATCAATCTGCCAAGGATTAAAACACTCGAGCCTTCATATTCTTCAATGTCTTGCTCCATGGAAGCATGCCCTAGGTTGATATTCTAGACACTATAATCCTTTACAATCCCCTCATCTCTATCCTTGTCAAGAACAAGAGTAGCAATTTGGACTACCCTATTATTCACATCATCTCTCTCAATCCTAGAAATGATTGTGGCTTTCTTCTTTGTCTTGCCCTTTCCAATGTTTTCCAGTAGTTCATCCCAATTAGGAGGAGTATCATCCACCACAATATTTTTACTCTTCAATTCTTTATCCAAGCAGTGTGGAATAGTAGATTTTGATTGTACTTTGTTTTGTCCATCTTCTTCCTATTGGAATTTGGGCACACCTTCCTCCATAATTGGATCCTCGAGGATCTTCCTAACTGAATCCTCTTTTTCCTTATTATGCCCCTCCCTCTCATGCATTGGTGAAGGAGTCTTATTTGGAATTTATTCCCTTGGAAGAGGTCTATCTTCTTCACCTCCTATAGGTTAATCCTCACAAGCCACTAGAGGATACTACAAAACCTTATCTATTTCCACCTTAGCATTGTAGAGATCACCCTCTTGGAATTCCTCCTCTTCATGGTCTTGGGGATCTTCAACATCTTTTGGTTCATCTGGCACATTTCCAGTCTCATGAAGAGGAGGGATGTCTTCATGCTCAATGATAGGAGCAGTCATGGGAATGTTTCCTTTTGGTGAAACATCCTTGGGAGAAGGATTCCTTGGTCTCCTGGTATATACTTGTGTCTTTTTCCCTGAGCTCTCTACCTCTACCATAGGTGTTTCACCCTCTTCACTTGCTTTAGAAGTTCCCTTATCCTTTTGTGACAACCTCACAATCTACCTCCTTTTAGACAAGGGGACATTGACCTCTTCCTTTTTTCCTTCAGCTCTTTTAGCCTTCTTTCTCCTCAAGACATGCTTCCTTTTCTTGGCTATAGGTTTTCTTTGTTTCTTTGCTTCTCCTACCTCCTCCACCTAAAAATCTTTAAGTTTGATCTTGAAAGGAAAGCCCACCTTGGTTTTGCCTTTGGGGTCCTATTCAGGTGATTCCTCGATAGTAGAGTGAGACTCCAAGTCTCCCATAAGATCATATGTGTATTGCACACCCTCACTCTCCAACTCCAACATCTTGTGTTTGAGCACATAGCTTGGTATACTTGATTACTAGAGTCATGAATTGTTCCAGCTTTGTCTTCTCTTCCTCTAGCCAATCAACCTCTCCAACTAGCTTATCCTTCACAACCTCAAAGTTATGACCTTGAATCAACTTCCCATCCTCCTCAACCTGATCAGGAATGACCCTTATGTTGTATAACCATACCAAGCCGACTGGTAACTTGGAGAACTTCTTCTTTCTAACTTCAAACTCATCACTGATGTTGGCCCAGTAGTCATCTATGTCATCTTTGTGACTATATTCTCTGCTAGCCTTCTTTTGTGCTTCATCGGTTATATCAAACCTAGACCTCTTGGAGTGGAAAGGAAGACCCAGGGTACTCATCTCCTCTTCAAAAGTATGGGCTGAGTTAATAGAGGTGCATACCTAATCACTGCCTATCCTCAAAGGAAATTCACTACCAAACCTCGTCTTGTGCTTCTCCCTCTTCACAATTACATCGAAGTCACATATCTATCTTGTGACCTCCAGGAGTACAACATGATCTGTGGGGTACCTAGGGAGTCTATATGGAGTCCTCTAATAGCCATCAATTCTTATCTATGAAAAGGTGGGGAAATGGATAAACCAAGCCCCAAACCTCTTAATTAACTCCTTGGAATTTTCTGATATCTTGAGATGTTCTACACCATAGAGCAGCCTAGTGATGTACATGGTGAATTCATTATTCACCCTTTTGTAGCTCGAGTTACCCAGGTGTAGCTGTGGGTTAACTTCATAAATTACATCTTGTGAAAACACACCTTTTGTGCTCAATCCCTTGTATGGGTGGAACCTAGCTAAAGCATAGAATAGGTAAGAAGTAATTGTGAAACTCTTAGTCTATAGGAAATTACACATTTGTTCATGAATCCTAGAACTTATTATGCTTTTCCAGTGGTAGTCTATACCCTGTTCCATCCTAGAAATGACATGTAATATCCAATTTTTGAACATTCATGCACTCTTCAACCCTACCACCCTACTAAGAAGGGTGATAACATCATAGTATTCCTTCCTGCACTTAGCTCTAAACAATTGCTTGGGTAACTTTGAAAAGTGGGACTTAGGTTTTTCTAACCAAGAATTAATGACCTGTTGGGATTTGATGGTATCTTCCTCATAGAACTTCTTTGCCACATCCATGTCAAAATCCACCACATGAGACCTATCAGGCATGTCAAAGGTCTGGGCTATAGACACAGGATTTATATTTTCCATAATTCTCCTTGGGGGACCAACTATCCTTTGTGTACCTCTGTCATAGTGTCATGCACATTCAAGCACCAATTCATAACACTGCACTATAGTTGGAAATCCAACTACATGCGTCAATCCTAATTCCAATGTCATTTTGGCAAGGAGAGGAAGGTTTGGTGCTGCCATCCTTATCTTGAACTCTTCATAATCTCACAATCCAACATTTGTATCAATGACCCCTGACCAGATGGAGGACAACTTGTTATCTGGAATTCTACCCTTGATATCCATCTTGATTAATTTTTCCTTAGAAACGGAAGACCCCTCTACACTTGGATTCACCACTCTACCCCTGGTTCCACTTGTCATCGCCTTACCTGACTCAGCCTGCATTCAACAAAGAAACTATAATAAAGATCACATGGAACACAAGTTAATTAATCATAAATGAAAAATCCATCTTCAATACAAGTCCCATAATAATCAACATGCTCAAAAACCTCATAAAAATTAACCATCTCAAAGTTTGGGTTTCCATCCCTCCCATAGAATCTAGGCTAGAGAGGAATTTGGGAAATTCCCAACCAGGCGGTTTTAGCGAAATAAGCACAACAGCATCCAAAAATCATTTGATCAATTAAATTAACCAATAAATCACGTGATACATTTTAGAACAAGTTAAATCAATCAACAAATACATAATCATCAAGAAAAATTTCATAGAATCTCTTGATTCTTCATTTTCAACAAGACTCCGAGAAAATTTGCTTTAGATGGAAATCTGCAAAAATAGAAATATTTTAGAAATTCTGAGAAAATGAAGGAACCAAGAACTTTCAGAAAAATCTTGAAGGCATGGATTCCAGTTAAGCTAACACAATATTCACAATTTAAGCCTAGTTTCAGGAAATTGACAAGGCAATGGATAAACCAAGGAAATCCAAAGGTGGAGGAAATCCATGAGGCAAGCATAAATTTGGATCACTACATATTTCAGGAAAACAAAGAGAAAACAGAAAGTCAGGGAATTTTGGTACATAAGGAATTATGTGAAGACTTTATAAAACCGAATACCCACATGTTATCTCAACCTCACTCAAATTGATCAAACAATCACAAGTTTGAGGATTTGGAGGTTGAAACCAACTCGATTGAAACCTCCCACAAATCATCCTTGAATTTGAAACTCACCCTAAAGGTAAATCAAGAGGGATTGGTGATTCCCTAGGCACGAAATGCTAAAATTCCACTATGAGCGCATACGATAAGCTTGGACTCAATTTTTTTGTTTGCAAAGGTCATAGAAGGTTTGTTATGGCCCATTCAAGCAAGCTACCTCATGATGAAATTGAAAGACAAGCTTAGAGACTCACTTAGGATTGGCACTATAATAGAATGGAATAACCCTAGCTTCAAGATATTCAATGCCCAAACATGTAGGAATTCGAACCCTAAGCACACCCAAAACACCAAAGAAGCACCAACATTCAACAATCAAAAGCAAGGCAATGCGAACCACATGTAGGGGCACCAAACAAAAACCAAAAATACTAGCATCAATTACCAAACCCCACCATATCAACACTCTGACTCATAGCACATACACACAAATCATTAAGTAATTCAATTCGTTCATTAAAAGAGAGAACGCATCATGTACATACCATGAGGACAGAGAAATTTGAAACAACAGAAACTGGCAAGAAACCCCAAAGTCCAAGCAGAGTGTAGGATCTTGGCCTTCCTTTTAGGCCTTTCTTGTTAATTCTCCTTCATCATATCCTCCCAATTGAGAGGTTGTGAAGGTGTTACTATTCTTTTCTGTAGGTCCAATTTCAACCAAGTGGGAGCACATGGAGTAGTAGTCATCACAGTGGAAGAAGAAGCAATAGTAGTAGTAGAGGGTGGTTGTACATTTACTTGGGGTTGAGAATCAACACTTGGTTCATCTTGTTGTTCTTGCACCACATGCATTTGTACAATATTTTCAGCCTCTTCCCTATCCTTTTGTTCTTGTATCTTCTTACCTTCTTTTTCCTTCTTCAACCTCTCTTCCTTCAAATGTTTCTCTCTCCAGTTTTTCTTTCTCCAATATTTCCTCCTCTAGTCTCTCCTTCTCTAATCTTTCCTTCTCTAGAGCTTCTTTTTCTAGTTTCTCTTTCTCTAAAGCCTCTCGTTTTTCTTTCTTTAATATTTTTGTCTCTAGAGCTTTAATCTTTTCTACCTTTTCTTCTTCTTCTTCTTGTTTCTTTATAACCAGCTCTTCGGTGTCCTTTTCCTTTCGCAATCGCTCTGCTTCTTCTTCCTTTTGGTGAGCTTCCTCAGAAAGTTTCAACTTGGCAACCAAGACTTCATTCTCCCTCTAGTGTCTTTCCTTCTCTTCCTCAAGGTCATGAATCTTTTATATCAATTTCAACTTATCATTTTCCTCTTTAACCTTGAGTTCATGCTCGTGTTGCCTCTATTGCTTCTCTACTTCATTAGCTCTTGACTTAGCTTCAATTTGTTGCTGTTGTAGTATGGCATCAGATTGTGTCTTGGCATCAATTACATTTTGTTTCTCTATTGCAGCATCTTTTGCATCAACATCCTTTTTAACTTCTTCAAACAATGACCACTGCTCCTCTTATGTCATTACATGTTCAGTATCCTCCTCTAGAGGCATATTCTCTTGCACATCCTTCTTTGACACAATCTCATCCGAGTCTATTCCAACATCATGAATCTCTACCCCTTTTCCTTTCATGGATTCAGCTATGTCATAAAGAGTTTCCTTGAGCATCTCTTCACTTTTCTTGTTTGCAAGTGGGACTTGAGTAGAAGATTCACCTAATGTAGGTGTTGAAACAACCGATCCCATTTGAGCATCTCCTTCTTGTGTCTCTGCTTCATCAACTATTGCTTCAAGCTCTATTTCTTTAATGTCTAGAGGAAGAAATTTCAAAGGATCCTTGGGAGGTGTCTTTCTTTTGATCTTTTTATATCCTTTCCCCTTTTTAGGAGCTGGTCCTTGAGGAGCTTTGGTTCTTAGAACCAACCATTGAACACTTCTATCCAAAACTACTCTTCCTATCTACTTAATATCAATAGTTTCCTCACTATCCCAGTCAATTGGATCCAAAATTTTAGTTCCAATGTTCAAAGCTTCATAAGATGGATCCAACACAATTCCATCATCCACCAATGTGTCAGGAATGTCATTCTTGACTCCAAACTCTGACATGAGTTAGACAGGTAATCTCTCATAATTCTTCTTTCTCAAATCATACTCATCCTATCGGTCACTCCAAAAATCTTCTAATAAATTGAAATGCTTGTCAAACACAGAAGGAAACAAGGCATTCATCTTACCCTTCAGGTCAAAATACTTATGAGTTATATATAAACCTAGCTTTAACTGTATCCGCTCACTACAGACCACCTTTTCTCCTACCAAACACTGATAGCTATACTCACCCAACTTCATGGGGAACTTGTGACATATTTTATTATGTTTAAATCCAAACCAAGCGTTAACCCCAAGATCTTGATATACAAATTCCATTAACACTATCCTATTATTGCAACACCTTGGTAGTAAATGTGGATGACCTTCAAAACCAGCTAACCTGAAATATGTAAACCTGGGGTATTGAATGTACCGACATGCCCATTTAGCAATAAATTCCATGGCCTCTTGACTTAGTTTGTACCCTGCATCTCCATTGAGTTTGTTAATGACCACATATATGAATGCATCATTAACCCTTCTGTATTGAGTCTCAGTAACTTGTAGGGACAACTGGATATAATCCTCCCATACCTTCTTCTATCCATCTAACTCTCCCATTATCCCCACTCTGTTCAAACCCAGGAAGACACCTACTCTTGCTACTGCATACATAATGTAAGAAGTCATGAAAAAACATTTAGTATCCCTTATGCTGGTCAACTGATCATGAATGGCATTTGATACAATCATCGGCCAATCCAATTTATGGGAGCCATTTAAGATGGTCTGGATGAAGGGAAACATCCACTCCTTGAAATGAAAGGCATCTTTCTTCCCAAAAGCCCTAGAAAACATCATTATTAAATCTGATACCTCCTTATAGAAATCTGCCCTCTTAGGTTGGTCTGCAATTTTGGTTAGAGACTTCTTCTCTGTCTTCAACCATTTTTTATTCAAGTGGGACTTGTTAGATTCCTTATATTTACTGTGTTTCTCCAAATCTTATGCTTCCTTCAACTACACCAAGTTCTTAGGATCCAGGACACTAAATATATTTTGAAATGCCTAAGTAGTGAGATCAATGATTACATTATCCTGGGAATCCATGCATTGTCGGGTAGCAGGATTGTAGGTACTGGTTGTTATCAAGATTAACTCTGGACACTGGATAGATATAGGAAATAGGGTGATATGAGCCAAACCAGAATCAATAATTCTTTTGGTTAAAGGTGTCACATCCTCATTGAATGTGTCAGTATATGCCTCCTCAAAGTTGTATTGGCCTAGATTTGTGTCGGTGATGTCTAACCAATCTGATTCCACCTTGCTTATTGTGACAACAAGACTCTTGTGGTTATACCTCAATGTATAAGGTAACTATTCTGGCTTGATCCTCTTGGGTTTGGCTACTTCCTTTGACATTCCTACAGGCTGGTTCCTTTGAAAGGCTTCACCTGATGTTCTCAACATTCTTCAGCTTTACTATAACAAAACCTCTAGTTAGATCTCTGAATAAACATATTAAAATGTGTCTTAAAATCATACCTTTCAAACATACATCAAAGGTAGAACCAGGAAAACAACATCCTACACAATCCTCTTTTAACATACTGTCGGGCTCAGAGAAAAAATTGTTATTGATATTATACTAACTAGAAGTGGGCTCAGAGTCAGAAGTGAAATAGTGATCGAAATCGGAACTGGAATGGAAACTGATTTGGTTTCCTTTAGATTTTTTGTTTTCATATTCTGTTTCGGTTCCACTTCCACTTTCGTTAAGGTTAACATTATCTTGAAATAAAGCTTCTTACTACAAGCAGAGTCAGAGACAAGATGGAAAATGGAATTGACATTAATCATAAAACACATCCAACAAAACCTAAAACAATTTCGATCCCGCTTCTGGATCCATTGACCATGACGTCATCAATGATTTTAACAATTTAATGCATTACTTCATGATTAAAGACCAAGGTCATATTAAACAAAATCAGGCTTAAAATATAGTATGAAAGGACCATGCCCATATGACCATGGGCTGACTACATTTTAGGGCATCATATTTAATCATTTCTAAACATGATCTCAGAAATGCATAAAACCCCTAATCTAGAAATCGTGATATAAAACTAGGGCACATATTTAACCCTTCTATTTTAACCAGACAAATGCGCAAAAAAATACTAAGTAAAAAACTAGATTCTACCAATTCTAACTCACTATAAAAACCTAGATTTAATCTACCTCAGTATAAAAACCTAGATTTAATCTACCTCGTTGTAAAAAACCCTAAAACATGACTCGATTACAACAAAACGTGAAAGAAACCCCGCTCAAACTTACTAGAAACTAGATACGCAAACCAAACAAAACCAAGAAAATAAATAAATAAAGATGCAAACCCACTGAGATAGTGAACTTTCCCAAAAATCAAAACAATCAATCACGAACAAAGAACACGACAGTAAAAGAAAGAAAAAAAGAGAATAGGAACCCTACCTCGAACGCAAAACTTGGCAAACCTTCTAAATAAATTCACAAGCAATGATCTCCTCCTCCTTCAATCAATTCACTAAGATGAACTCCACTACTACTCCACTACACTCTTTTGATTTCTTAACAATGATAATAATAACCCGTTTAAACCTTAATTAAGATAAAATTCGAAGTTTCTACCTATGCATGGTAGCTATCATTAATGCATTAAATGCAGTTAAGTGGAGTCAAGAAAACACTTCACTACAATGCGACTTTAGTAAAAAAAGGTCAATGACCAAGAAACGGCAGGAGCGGAATCAGAATGGATACTGATTTGGAAAGTTAAAGGAATTTCCCAACTTCGTTCCCATTCCAGGTCCTCTTTCACCAACAAAGCATAAACCAGAACCAAACACAAAAGTGAAACAAAAAGACTGAAATAATAAAACTTACCACAAGGACTCAAAATAAAACAAAAGTTCAGAAAGCGGAGGGGGAGATGGGATGGATTTTGATTTTGCAATTTTGAATAAATACTAACTTAACGTCTGATCCAGCTCTAGCTCCAATAGAGACAAAACAAAAGGTTTTAAAGAAAGACTTTCAAGATAGGGATAGGAACAAGTCTTAAAGGAAGTTTCACAACCCAATTTAGTTCCGACTCTAGTTCTGACAGACTAAACCAAAGACAAACAAACTATTTGAAACAAAAGACTCTAAAACTTTGTTGGAAAATCAACAAAAGATAAAAAAAATAATAAAGGGGGACCCATTTTGACCAAGGAAAAAGATGGGGTGGCTATGCGAGGCATAACAAATGGTGACTCAGCTGGGAAAATGGTTTACCCATTTTCAAGATACCCAAAGAAAATTTCAATCACCCCAAAACTACTTAGTTTATGAAACCTACTAACTTGAAATAAGATCAGATATATGTAGGAAAATTTTGAGCTAGAATCTTAGATGTATGTGCTCATGAGTTATTTTTGAATCTGAGTGTGTGCATATATTTGTGCATCATTCTTTGTAGATACTTTCTCTATTTGTGAACAACTATACCTAAGATTCAAGCTACGTAGGTTGAGTCCTTTAACTATCATGCAGTAAAATCTTGGGAATCGCTCCACTGCCAGATAGGCGTCCATAGCCCCGACGAAGATACCTATAGTTCTCTCAAATCATTTCTCTTCTTCCAACTAGGTGTCCATAGCCCCAATAGAGATACGTGATTACCCACTTGATATTGAGCTTTCCTCTTCTTTCTTTTATTTCTTTCATTCATTTTTTTTTGAAAACCTTGCTTGTGGAAATCTTTTGTGCACCTTGCTCAATACTTCAGACATAATGAATCTGAAACATGGGTTGAGAACTACTATGTTCATGATAGTTTTGGAATCAGATTTTTCACTTGAATCAAAGGGTAGAGCCATTCTAAAACAAATAGGTACTTACTCATGCAGATGTTTTCCTAATTTGGTGACAGATCTTTGATCACAAATCATGACATATTCACAATATATCTTCTATCCTTAATAAATTTTCAAACCCAAATTAGAATGGTCATAAAACTTAAGTTTCAGAATGCAATCCTTTTCAATGATGATAATGAAAATACCTAAACCAGTTTATCTCCTAGTACCAGTAGCATACTTTGAATAACAACCCCTTAATTTGAAATGAACAAAAATGAAGATCACTAACAAAACAAGACCAAACAAAAGAAAACAAACAAACAAAAAAGAAAGAAAACAAACAAAACAAAAACAGAAAAAAAGAAGAAGAAACTTTATTACATATGATACAGTATAATACATTTTCCTTTTTAAAACATCAGACCTTTCATGCACCGGGTAATGGAACGGGCACTCATGTTAAGGTACTCAAATGAAAAGCATTCTCGCCTAATATTTCAGCCACTTGATAAGGACCTAACCAAAGTCTATCAAACTTCTGATGATCTCCTTTCCTTTCCCTAGCCTTATCCCATAACAACACAAGATCTAATATTCTAAAGGCTTTTATCTTAGCTCTTTTGTCAAACCAGCATTTGACAATAGCCTGATGCTTAGAGAATTGCTGCAAAGTAGCATCTCTTTGCTCTTCCATGTTTAAAAAATTAAGTAGTCTGACCTCAATCCTATCATCCTTGGTATAAAATTCCTACATGAAATTAAGAACAAGTATCTATAAATGGATTGGGAAGATTAGATCTTGTCCATAAACTAACTTAAAAGGTGAGTTTCCTAGAGCTGCTTTGATTCTGGTTCGATCTGCCCATAAGGAAAATTTCAACTGGGTATGCCAGGCCCTAGGATGATTCTCTAACAACTTTCTTATAACTTCCAACAAGTTCTTATTTGTGGACTCAGCCACTCCATTTCCCTAACGGTAGTAATTGGAAGAATATTTCAAAATAATTTTATGTTCATAGGCCTAGGAAATGAATTCAGTAGAAGAAAAAGTAGGGTCATTATCACATACCAGAGCAAATGGAACTCCAAACCTGGTTGTGATGTTCTCAGTTAGAAACTTGATGACCACCTCTGTGGTGCTATTCTTGCAAGCTTGTGCCTCAGTCCAATGTGTGTAGTAGTCTATTACAATCAAGATGAATTTATGACCTGCAGAAAAATTTGGATTAATTACACCTACAAAATCAAGTGCCCATTGAGTAAATGGCCTTACCTCATATACTAGTTGTAGGGGAATTGTAGGATTTCTTTCTCTAGGTGCAAAAGTTTGGCATACATGACAAGTCTTGCAGTGTTGGTGTGCATCTCTAAATACATAAGGCCAATAATAGCCTGATCTTAAAATCTGATGAGCCAAAGCATCAGTAGACCCATGCCCCGTTCCATGCCTTCCATGAAACTCAGATTTAGCATGCTTAGCTTCTTGTTGATCCAAACATCGCAGGTAAATTCCTTGAAAATTATTTATGTAGATGGATCCCTCCTTGAGCATATAGTGAGCACTCTTCATCCCCAATGCTCTCCTCTGAGTAGAATTCATTCCTTCTGGACATTTGTTATTGAGGAGGAAGAAAATTAAATCTATATACCAGAGATCCTTTGTAAATGATTGGACAGTGTATTGATGACAAGTGATATTCTTGTCTACTTTGGCCATTGCTTTTGACAATCCTTGTCCCTGAACAAGCTTCATTAGATGAATTTCTAAGTCAAATTCCTATAATATTTCCATCCATTTTCCTCTGCATTCTCCTAATTCACTTTGCATCAAAAGAGACTTCACAACTGGATCTGGAACTATGGCCCTAACTTGACTTTGAATTATGTAATGCCTGAACTTCTTCACTGCTCGTACCAATGCAAAAGATTGTTTTTCTAGTGTTGAACACCTTACTTTTGCATTCTTAAATGGAGAGCTCATAAAAAAAATTGGTCTCTCCTCTCTCTCTTCTCTTCTTTGTGTTAAGACTGTTGCACATGAATGGTCAGAAGCAAAAGAGTAAATATAGAAGGGTTTTAGATAATCTGGATTTGTTAAAATAGGTGCCTTAGATATGGATTGTTTAATCTGCATGAAAGCATACTTAGCCTCTTCACTCCACTTGATTTTTGCATCCTTCTTCATAATTTCATTAAGGTTTTTGACAATCTCTGCAAACCCTATTATAAATTTCCTAACAAAATTGATTCTTCCAAAGAAAGACATCATTTCTTTCTTGCTACCTAGCTTTGTCAATTTCAAGATGGCCTCCACTTGGTTAGGATCTATGGAAATCCCTTCCTCTGATATAATATGACCTAAGAGCTTCCCTTCAAACACTCCAAATACACATTTATTTGGGTTAAGAGAGACATAGTAACTTATACATTTCTTTAGAACCTTTTCTTCCTAGAGAAGATGGTTAAATAATCTACATAAATGATTATACATTTTCCTATCAGATCTTTGAAAGCTACATCCATTGCTCTTTAGAAAGTAGCACTAGCATTGATGAGACCAAATGGTATCCTCCTATAAGAAAATGTTCCCCATTTAGTGGTGAAAGCAGTCTTCATCCTATCCTCATGACTTACCAAGACCTGATTGTATCCAAAATAACCATGCAAGAATGACATCATCTGGGATCCATTTACCTTTTGTAATACTTCATCAAAAGAAGGTAAGGTATAATTGTCTTTCTCAGAGGCCTTTTTTACATTCCTAAAATCCACACATAACCTGATCTCACCATTCTTCTTGCAGATAGGAACTAAGCTAGCCACCCAGGTAGAATGTCTAACCGGAAAGATTATTCTAGTAGATAAAAGTTTTTTCACCTCCTTTTGAATCAAGGGCTCAATCAAAGCATTGACCGGGTGTTGCTTCTGGTGAAAAGGCTTGGCTTCTGGCTTGAGAGGAATGGTGTGAGTGATCAATGAAGTGTCAAAATTTTTCAAATCATCATAACTCCAAGCAATAGCTTCAATGTTCTGCTCTAAGACCTTGATTATCTTGTCCTTGATTTTTTGTGGACAAGTCTTTCCTATAAGAACATTTCTTTCCAGGCCTGAGTCAGTCAAATTAATAGATTCATACTTACCTCCCTCACTCTCTGTAGGCATCCTTTGACGAGCCCTTGGATCTGAATCAAATATCCTTTCTAAAGAAACCATTCCCTTCAAAATTTTATTACTTTTTAAATCCAATATCCCTTCTGGACTCTCTTTCTCAAGGTCCCAATCTCCCTGATCTCTTTCAGATTACTCTATTATCTACCCTTGAAAAACATCAAAACTTTCCAAAAAGGATAAAATGTGTTGATCATCATCAAATACCTGAAAGTGTCGAACATTATCAAGAACAGTTAGGACTAAAATCAACTCAACTAAAAACCTCTTTAGATCAGAATCTTGTATGGGTTCTAATGTGCTAGCAGCCACAACAAGAGCATCTACAATTTGATTAGCCTCCCTAGGGATGAGACTAATCCCAAAAGCATCAAAATATTTGATTAAATTCCAAACCCTATTTTTGTATGCAGCCAATCTTTTGTTATGACATGTATATTGGCTACACACCTTCTTTACAATCAGCTTAGAATCTCCCATAACTGTGAGAGCAGTAACCTTCTTCTTATGAGAAAACATAAGACCTCAAACAAGTGCTTCATACTCAACCACATTATTTGTGCAACCAAACTGCAATCTATAAGAAGCAAAGTAAGTCTTCCCTTTCGGGTTAGTTAGCTCAATCCCTGCTCCACTTCCTGCTTTAGATTTGGAACCATCAAATTTAAGAGTCCACAACTAATCCTTGGTTGGGAGCTCTTTATTTTTAAGAATAATAGGGGATGAGTTACTTGAGATGGGTGGCAGCTCAGAATTTTGTTGTTTATCAGAATTTGACTCGGGATGAAGCTCAGTTGAATATTTTCCTATGTTTTTAGCCTGTTCAGAAATCACTTCCTGAAAAACCTCTTGGGTTAAATTGCAATCCAACTCATTTCTCATCAATGCCTTGGGTATAGGCAAAGTATCTAGGGCAGGTGTATTAAATAGGAATTGGGACACCTCAAATTCTTGTTGAATTTTATAACATACATCCTGAGTCTATTCTAGTGGTTAGGAATCTTCCTATTGAGAAAGAATAACCCATGTAAGAATAGTTGCATCCTTAATTTGGAAAGAAAACTCGTTGATGGGGGTTTGGGGTTATTTCTCTTGACATATTTGTTGTGGATGATCTACATGAATTAGAATATATAGCATGATTGACATGTTAATTCTAAATGATTATGATAGTGTATCCTACATTAATTAGGAAGCAACAAACTACTCAAATCAGTTTCTTCTCCTAAAACCAACCTATTCTATTGTAATTTCCTTATCAAAACCTGTTGGTTGATGCAGATCATTGGGTCACTATCTTCTATGGGTGATATATCCCCAAGATTAAGCATAGAGAAAGTAAGGAATTCCTCTTGTTTGTAAACTCCTATCTCAGTTTCAAAGTATGCTACTTCATTTGAAGCATAATACTCTATGATCATGTGCTTGATTCTTGGTTCACTTTCAATCCTTATTTGTGTTGCAACTCCTTTCCATGGTAACCACATGTGAGAGAAATCCAAGGATAGATATCCCCCTATTCTTTTCATTAGCTCTCAACTTAGGAGCATACCATATGTTTCTGGGATATTAGCTACTTGGATATCTATGTAGGTCTGGATCCTTGGGTCTGATCCAACCTGCACATGCATGTTCTTTAATTCTCCTACCACATTGACTTCGGTTTTATCCAATTGAATCACCTTATTATTGGTTGGAATAGGACTTAACCCTAAATTTTTACAAATCAAAAAAGGCATGACATTTCCCGATGCTCTAGAATCCAATAAACAATTGTGCAAATTCTTTCCAAAAATTCTTAAACTTAATAGAAACGGTGGGGTACTGGTCTTACCTTTATAAATGGTTGAATTTGTCTCCTTTGCTGGAGTTACTTTAGCTTTCCCCTTTAAGCTATTTTCTTCTTCCAAAGCCTTCAACACTACTTCCCATTGAGCTCGACACCACTTCATGATGTAAAAAAATGACAGTGATGTCTTCTGCTTCTGTAATTCTACAATAAAATCAAACTCTGAATCATTCCTAACTTGATATTTAGGAAAAGGAGGTGGATTACCTCTATTCTAAGAATCAGAAGGTCGCTTCAGTGGTGGTGGATTGTTATCTACATTCTGGTTAGGTGGGACCATGTTATTAGGAGGTGCAGATGTAGTAAATGGGACCTTATTCTGATTTCTCAGAAAGTGACCACCTTTAGACTAAAAAGCTTGGACATCATATACATCCTCCTCTGGCTCATTATCCCCTTGCATAGGAAATTGGTATTTCTCCTCAATTATCTCATAAGTCATAGCAGTATTGACTAGCCCATTGTCTTGATTAGAATTTCCTGTCAAAGGATGAGCATCAACTTGTACAATCTTTACAATCTTCTCCATTTCAGTGCAATTAACCTCAGAATGTGTTACAATATCATGCAGTGTGCACCAATTAGTCATGAAATTGAGATTAGCAACATTAGTAGTATGTGGTCTCTCCTCACCTGACTGATAGTAATCGAGAATTCCCCCATTGTTAGGTCTAGTATTCCACTGCCTACTATTGTTTTTGTTGTTTTTGAACCTCTGGTTATATCCTTTGTTCTGATTTTGGTAATTTTGGTTAGAGGAATTTTGATTCTGAAAATTGTGGTTGGTGTTTTGGCTCCCATTATGATTGGAGTAGTTTCCTTGGTTGTTGTAACCTCCCTGGTTTTGATAATTCTAATTTTGGTAGTGAGGAGTGTTCTGCCTAAGTTGTGCCATGTCATTGGATATTTGAGAGTCTCTAACTCACTAGTCAGTTGAACAGTTTGTTCATTTTGCACTTTTTGCACTATGGCTGGGGAATGAACATGGGTTGATCCTCCTGCTTATTGTTGTTGTTTTTGAGGTTGTTGGGAAGAATCTTGCATTCCATTACTGAAAAAGGCCATGTTAGGTGGAGCTTTTAACTTAGACACCGGTCCATATTGGGAGTAAGACATCCCTGGGACAATATTTTATAATGGTGGGTTAGGCATTTGATAATTCATGGGAGGAAGAGCTACTCCTAAACCTCCTAATTACAAACTTATTTGTTGTTGTAACTTGATGGCCAGATGATAAAATTTAGACAAAGAGTCAATCTCACTAGGCTGATAAGTTCTCTACAAGAATAGGCCAATTAAGGGATCAACAACTCTTAAATATTCCTGTATGGAAATATCCTCAACTACTAGATAAGGATCTTGCAACCTATGAAACATTCTTTGGAATATAGTATTGAAAAAAGGTAGTGGCTCATGATGTTCCTTCCTTATTGTGGAAAACTAGTGATACAAAATAGCAGGGTCCACATACACCCAAAATTGATTAATAAATGCATTTTCTAAATCTATCCAACCCAGAATAGATCCCCGGGGCAGATTTAAATACCAATTATATGCCATATCTCCTAAATTGTAAGGAAAAAATCTACATACCACATCTTGATGAGAAATTTGAGCTCGTGTGCAAGCATATTTGAATGCTTGTATGTGCTCCTCAGCACTTCTTGATTCACCATGTATGTACTCAGGACAAAAAAAATTTGGGTTCTTTGGTAAACATGGATCCCTCTTGGAATAGTCCCTAACGGATAGGGGTTATTCACAAAATAAGTCATGGGTTGGATAGGTTGGGTAGGTGGTGATATAGGCTAAATTGGTGGAGACTCATGCCTACTTGGTGATGGTGATGTAGGTGGATTTAGTGGGAATCCAAGTGGAGTAAGTGGTGGTGGCAAGGTAGGTATCAATATCCTACAAGCATGGGGTCTAGGTCTAACCAGGGTTTGAATTTATTCAAATGGTTTAGGATTAGTAGAGGATCTAAGAATCCTCTCGTATTTCTCTGGTGAGAAATACACAATGTGAGCCAACTTGTTATTTAAGGCCCTCCTTCTAGCACCAATTTCTGTTGATGGTGAAAATGACACAAACAACGTTAAAACAAAATATTTGTACTCTATTTCTCCTGAAAAAGAAAGACAACATATAGTAGCCTAACTTCCAAGGTCCTGGTAGTTGGATCTCAACTATTTGGTATCACCCAATTGGTCCATGCAACTGTAATGTTCAAGGGGCCTATGCTGATAACAAAGAATGCAAGCAATGACTCATTTTACCAAATTGTTTTAGTAAATCAAGGGGGTTTCAAACAAAAGAAAAAGATAGATCAGAGGGTAAACCAGTAAACATGAACAAAACTCATCTAGCATCCAAACATATATCTTCAATAATGAATTTTTTCTAATAGATCAAGAAAACCAAAGCATGATACAATTCACGGAATAATCTATACCATTGTATGCATTAAGGTGCTTATTTTAATTCACCTATCACAACTATTTCAAAGATTTTATTTTTAAAAGAACACACATTCTTTCATTGCCAAGAATAGACTTCAATAAATTTAATTCAATGATAATCTAACAATATAATCCTTAAATCCAACTTCTTCTAATGACTTTCATCACATAAGAAACAATCATGCTTCAGCACAATCACTAGCATAAAGATAGATTATAACGCATCAGCCTTGCCAAGTAAAACTTAATTCTAACACCATATTGCATAAACATGTAATTTTATTTAACTGTAAAAATCAAGTAACAATGTATCTCTGCAATAACTATGCACAATTCTTATCTCCTAATATCAAGCAGGCCAATTCTATTCTCTATCAGCCAATGCTTACAATATGATACCCAAAGGGTATTTATAGATATACAAAATTTGAACTCCACTTCTATTTTAATGTAAGAACTCAATATCAAATTTATCTGAGTTGGTTCTGCAATAAACTCATCATAACTGGCAAAAACTTGTTGTAATACATCTAATTCTGGCCTATCAACCCAATTGTCTTTAAACTTAATTCGCTCCAATTATGTTGTAGCAAACCCTCTCATATCCTTTAGCTTCATCAATTCTCTTTTAGCAGCCTTTATCTCTTCTTTGATGTCCATCAGTCGATCTATCAGCAGATCTTCACCATCATCTCCCTTCTGCATGAGTCCTTTAAACCTTTCGCCCCATTTCTCTTTTATTTGACTCAAAGGCAGGCCCTCCTTTGTTAGTATATCAACATCTACTATGATAGCAATGACTACCTCCAACTCCTCAAATTGTTCAGTTAGATTATTAACAACATCTTGCACCTCATTTTTGTGTTTTCACAAGAAATTTGTTCTGAATCAGAGTATACAAGAGGTCTTTTCCATAAAATCCTTATTATCCTCTTCAAGTATTGACTGTTCAAGAAGAGTAGTCAAAGGCAATTTACTAACTTTCTTTAATTTATGACTATATTCTTTATATTCCTCTTCCTTCTTCTCTAATGCCTCAATATATTGATGCATTTCCCTTATCAACTCTTTTGTCCCTTTGTGAACCTCAAAACCTTTGACCAAAATTTCACCTACTTCTTGATTTAACTTGTCAACCCACCTATCTAACATCTCCACTTTTCCCCTTATAATAAATCATCTACCTCATTTTTTCTCAGCAAAATTGGAGTCTCAATAGCAACTACCTGCTGTGATTTTGGAGAAGAGACATTTTTCAAAAAGGAATACAATTGATCTAATTGAGCCTTAAGCTCATCTTTCTTTTGCTTATCCTTTAACATCCTTGACTTGGTTGTCAAAGCTACCACATCAATAAGATTCATCTACTGATCTCTGGTAGGCCTTCCCAAGTTAACAATACTTAATTGATAATCCATTAACTGCATGTCTCCTACCTCCTTTTCTGTCATCGGTATGGCACACTCAACAATAATTTCTCCCTTGTCCATGAGCCTGGTGGAGTGTAGCATCTCAGCCTTCTTTTTAGGCCTTTCTTGTTCAACCTCCTTTATCATATCCTCCCAATTAAGAGGTTGTGAAGGTGTTACTATTCTTTTTTGTAGGTCCAATTTCAACCAAGTGGGAGCACATGGAGCAGTAGTCATCACATTGGAAGAAGAAGCAATAGTATTAGTAGAAGGTGGTTGTACATTTACTTGGGGTTGAGAATCAACCCTTGGTTCCTCTTGTTGTTCTTGCACCACATGCATTTGTACAAGATTTTCAGCCACTTCTCTATCCTTTTGTTCCTGTATCTTCTTACCTTCTTCTTCCTTCTTCAACCTCTCTTCCTCCAATCTTTCTCTCTCTAGTTTTTATTTCTTTAATCTTTCTATCTCTAGAGCTTTAAGCTTTTCTTCCTTTTCTTCTTCTTGTTGTTGCTTTCTAACCAGCTCTTCGGTGTCCTTTTCCTTTTGCAATCGTTCTACTTCTTCTTCCTTTTGGTGATCTTCCTCAACAATTTTCAACTTGGAAACCAAGACATCTTCACCCTCCAGTGTCTTGCCTTCTCTTCTTCAAGGTCATGAATCTTTTGTATCAATTTCAACTTATCATTTTCCTCTTTAACCTTGAGTTCATGCTCCTGTTGCCTCTACTGCCTCTCTACTTCATCAGCTCTTGACTTAGCTTCAATTTTTTGTTGTTGTACTATGGCATTAGCTTGTGTCTTGGCATCAATTACCTTTTATTTCTCTATTTCAGCGGGTTTTGCATCATCATCCTTTTTAACTTCTTCAAAAAATGCCCACTTCTCCTCTTGTGTCATTACATGTTCAGTATCCTCCTCTAGAGGCATATTCTCTTGCACATCCTTCTCTGACATAGTCTCATCTGAGTGTGTTCAAACATCATGAATCTCTACCCCTTTTCCTTTCATGGATTCAGCTATGGAATAAAGAGTTTCCTTGAGCATCTCTTCACTTTGCTTCTTTGCAAGTGGGACTTGAGTATAAGATTCACCTAATGTAGATGTTGAAACAACCAATCCCATTTGAGCATCTCCTTCTTATGTCTCTACTTCATCATCTGCTGCTTCAAGCTCTATTTCTTGAATGTCTGGAGGAAGAAATTCCAAAGGCTCCTTCGGAGGTGTCTTTCTTTTGAGCCTTTTATATCATTTCCCCCTTTTTGGAGCTAGTCCTTGAGGAGCTTTGGTTCTTAGAACCAACCATTGAACACTTCTATCCAAAATTGCTCTTCCTATCTGCTTAATATCAATAGTTTCCTCACTATCCCAGTCAATTGAATCCATACTTTTAGTTAGAATGTTCAAAGCTTCATAAGATGGATCTGATACAATTCCATCATCCACCAATGTGTCAGAAATGTCATTCTTGACTCCAAACTCTAACATGTGTGAGACAAGTAATCTCTCATAATTCTTCTTTCTCAAATCATACTCATCCTAACGGTCACTCCAAAAATCTTCTAATAAATTGAAATGCTTGTCAAACACAGAAGGAAACAAGGCATTCATCTTACCCTTCAGTTCAAAATACTTATGAGTTGTATATAAACCTAGCTTTAACTGTATCAAATCACTAAAAACCACCTTTTCTCCTACCAGATGTTGTTAGCTACACTCACCCAACTTCATGGGGAGCTTGTGACATCCTGTCTTATCTTTTAATCCAAGCGGAGCATTAACCGCAAGAGCTTGATATACAAATTCGATTAACACTATCCTATTATTGCAACACCTTGGCAGAAAATGTGGATGACCTTCAAAACCAACTAACCTGAAATATGTAAACCTAGGGTATTGAATGTACCAACATCCCCATTCGGCAATAAATTACATGGCCTCTTGACACAGTCTATACCCTGCATCTCCATTGAGTTGGTTAATGACCACATATATGAATGCATCATTAACCCTTCTATACTGAGTCTCAACAACTTGTAGGGACAACTAGTTATAATGCTCCCATACCTTCTTCTATCCATCTAAATCTCCCATTATCTCCACTCTGTTCAAACCCGGGAAGACACCTACTCTTGTTGCTGCATACACAATGTAAGAAGTCATGAAAAAGAATTTAGTATCCCTTATGTTGGTCAACTGATCATGAATGGCATATGATATAATCATTGGCCAATCAAATTGATGGGAGCCATTTAAGATGGTTTGGATGAAGGGAAACATCCACTCCTTGAAATGAAAGGCATCTTTCTTCCCAAAAGCCCTAGACAACATCATTATTAAATCTGATACCTCCTTATAGAAATCTGCCCTCTTTGGTTGGTCTGCAAGCTTGGTTAGAGACTTCTTCTCTTTCTTCAACCATTTTTTATTCAAGTGGGACTTTTTAGACTCCTTATATTTACTGTATTTCTCCAAAGCTTTTGCTTCCTTCAACTACACCAAGTTCTTAGGATCCAGGACACTAAATATATTTTGAAACGCCTGAGGAGTGAGATCAATGATTACATTATCCTGGGAATCCATGCATTGTCGAGTAGTAGGATTGTAGGCACTGGCTACTGTCAAGATTAAATCCAAACACTGGATATATATAAGAAATAGGGTGATATGAGCCAAACCATAATAAAAAATTATTTTGGTTCTAGGTGTCACATCCTCATTGAATGTGTCAGTATATGCCTCCTCAAAGTTGTACTGGCCCAGATTTGTGTCGGTGATGTCTGACCAATCTAATTCCACCTTGCTTACTGTGACAACAAGGCTCTTGTGGTTATACCTCAATGTACAAGGTAATTGTTCTGGCTTGATCTTCTTGGGTTTGGCTACTGCCTTTGATGTTCCTGTAGGCTGGATCCTTTAAGAGGCTTCTCTTGATGTTCCCGATATTCTTCAGCTTTCCTGCAACAAAAATTCTAGTTAGATCTCTGAATAAACATCTTAAAATGTGTCTTAAAATCATACCTTTCAAACATACATCAGAGGAAGAACCAGGCAGACAAAATCCTACACAATCCTCTTTTAACATACTGACGGGCTCATAGGAAAAATTGTTATTGACATTCTACTAACTAAAAGCGGGCTCGGAGTAAGAAGTGAAATAGTGATCGGAATCGGAACTAGAATGGAAACGGATTTGGTTTCCTTCAGATTTTTTGTTTTCATATTCTTTTTCGGTTCCGCTTCTGCTTCCGTTAAGGTTAACATTATCTTGAAATAAAGCTTCTTACTACAAGCGGAGTTAGAGACGGGATGGAAAATATAATTGACATTAATCATAAAACACATCCAACAAAACCTAAATCAATTCTGATCCCGCTTCCAGCTCTATTGACCATGATGTCATCTATGTTGACCATGACATCATCAATGATTTTAACAATTTAATGCGTTACTTCATGATTAAATACTAAGGTCATATTAGTCAAAATCAAGCTTAAAATATAGCATGAAAGGACTGTGCCCATATGACCATGGGGTGACTCCATTTTAGGGCATCATATTTAATCATTTTCTAAATGTGATCTCAGAAATGCATAAAACCCTAATCTAGAAAACGTGATATAAAACAAGGGCATGAATTCAACCCTTCTATTTTAACCAGATGAATGTGCAATAAAATCCTATGTATAAACCCAGATTCTACCAATTCTAACTCACTATAAAAACCTAGATTTTATCTACCTCACTATAAAAAGCTAGATTTAATCTACCTCACTGTAAAAAACCCCACAACACGACGTGATTACAACAAAACGTGAAAACAACCCCACTCAAACTTACTAAAAACCATAAATGCAAACCAAACAAAACCAAGAACAACAAACAATAAAGATGCAAACCCACTGAGATAGTGAATTTGCCCAAAAATCAAAACAATCAATCAAAAACAAATAACACGACAGTAAAAGAAAGAAAAAACGAGAATAGGAACCCTACCTCGAACGCAAAACTTGGCAAACCTTCTGAATAAATTCGTAAGTAATGATCGCCTCCTCCTTCAATTGATTCACTAAGATGAACTCGACTACTACTCCACTGCGCTCTTTTGATTTCTTAACAATGATAACAATAACCCGTTTATACCTTAATTAAGATAAATTTCAGAGTTTCTACCTATGCATGGCAGCTGTTATTAACACATTAAATGCAGTTAAGCGTCTAGACATGGAAAAAGTGCAAATTCATTTTGGCACACCTAATCCCGATTTACTAACAACATTTCCTCCTAAATCACATTCTCACCCTTTCATTACATTCTATCCATTAATTTAATAAATCATTATTTATTGAATTAAGTCTTCCCCTTTCAATGACTAAATTAATCAATTAATTTAATTAACCATTGCATCCCTGTTTAATCAAATAAATCATTTTATTTAAGTAAATTCTCTAAATTCCTCATATTAAATTAAATAAATTAAACCTTATTTGATTTAATCTAACATTTTCCTCCTTCATTAAATAAATCAAATCATTTATTTAATAAATCATTTCCTCTCAATTCTTGACTGAAATTAATTCATATATTTTAAGTCTAAATTGTCACATCACCTAAATTCTTCATTAAATTAATCAAAATATTGATTAAGTTAATCCTCCTCACTAAAATCCTCTAGAAAATGCAAGTGGCACAATAAATCAATTACTTTGATTTATTAATTCTTTTATTTTCCCTCACAAAGCATGAAAAAGGTAATATTCCTCTTTTGAATTCAAAAAGGCCAAGTGGACTTGGTCCTTCCAACAAGGCATTTAAAACCTCTTACATGTCCTTGACCTTGAGCCAAGTGACATTAACTTCTTTCCTTTTCCCTCTTCAACACATGTCATCTCTCAAATTTGAAATGCCACCTAATTGCATTTATTGGCACATTGGCCAAAACTTGCACATTCCTCATCCAATCACATGTGGACAAGTGGCACAATGCCATTGGATTATCTTTTATCCCACATTGCTCAATCTTGCTCACTTCTTCCAAAAAGAAGTCTATAAATTGGAGACCCTTCTCCTCAATATTCATCCACAACTCATATGCAAAGTTACTCTCTCCAAGTGAGAACTGATTTTACTCTTTTCATCCATACATTCCTATCATTTTCACATTTGCACCAAGGTTATGCTCAAATCTCTTTGGAGATTTAACCATTTTTTAATCAATCCACATTACAACCATAGGAATTGGGAAATGACCATTTGCAACACATCATTGGCACCAATTCCCCCATAAAATCTTTAACTTATTGGCTTAATTAGGATTTAATTCAAGTTTCTTGCTTTATGTTCTTCATTTTCCTAATTTTAGTTTAAATAGGTGGATTTCATGGGGAATCCTTCAAATCTTTGCATGCATTTTGATCTAACACTAACAATGTTTGACGTCTTTGTGCACTTGCAGGTTTAGGGGTTCACATTTTGGTCACCTTAATGAAAACCTGGCAAACAGGCATCTTGGTGACAACAAAAAAAATTCAAAAAATGCAAAAAATCAAAAAAGAAAAAAAAAGAGTGAAAATAGCAAAAAGAAAAATTTGTCCTCTAGCGAAAACCACTTCGATAGCGCTTTGGACAAGTACCTTGGTGAAAACCTGGAAAACAAGCACCAAGTGTAAATAAAGCACCCCACATCTACCAGGATCTACACGACTCTTTTCATTTCGTCGCATCTCAATAGATCATCCATCCACCCATTTGCTCGCATCCATACCATGGCCTGAGTTGATGTCTGTGTCATATTCCACTAGGGAACTACTTGGCATATTCATAAGATCAGTCTGTCCTACCTTTATTGAAGTAGTCTATCGCACCACACTGGGGGCACGTTCTCATAAACATCGGATCGGATTCGTGTATATTATAGTGATTTTTTCCAAATCATTCAAAAATCCAAAAACATGTCAAAATATTGAAAAATCTTCAAAATTCATTTGAGTCTTGTCAGTCGTTCACCTAGTCGAACTACGTTGTCTCTGAGCTTAAACACAGGAAAGGTTGATCTTTGATCATCCCCTGAGACAGTTAGAGTCAGTCCTTAGGCGTCCGTCATGTTGGCAACCCATTTTTCCATCTAGTCTGCATCATCAAGTCAGTCCTTTAAAGCAATAAGATGGCAATCCAATTGTCCATCCTATAATCGTCAAGTCTGTTGTTAGTCGAACTACGTGATTTCTGCGTATATAACGTAGGCAAAGCTCATCTATGGATTAGCTCCCGAGACCCCTAGGATAAGTCTTTAAGTTAGTCTATTCATCAAAATCTCAAAAGTACCAAAAAACTTTGCAAAACATCTCAAAAATACCAAAAAAAGCCTCAAAACATTTGAAAAAACCCAAAATGGTGCATCCATTTCACCTCGCTTTCACCAGTGATTGTCATCACTCATAATAAATCATTGTCACCTTCACCCTTTGGTGAGTCAGTTAGAAGCAAGTCTAGCAAGTTCCGAAGTGAACACCCAATCGTCAAAAGTCTTGGAAGTCTAAGTCAGTAAGCAAGCAAGTTGGTCAACTCGGAATATCAATAGCTTATCACCCAATCAGTCCCACCAAAACCCTGATCACTACATGTCCTAGGATGAAGCTTTCCTATGATGGACATAAGCATTAGGTACCCCATAGTAGTTAGTCTTGGCTAGCAATATGAAGTACATTGGCTTGTTTGTTTACTTTATCTTGGCCTTTTTAGACTTATCTTATCTTGCGCTCATTCCAAGGACCTCTCGATGATATCTAAACAAAACAGGTTTAGAGAGAAAGGAATGGGACAATGATCATTATCTTTTTATCTTCTATGCTTTTGGGATACTCTTGCAAAATAACTTAGTGGTGCATGTTTTGTTTGGTTTGTAGAGAGGATATTTTAGGTATCTTGTTGACCACATAGGAAAGCTTGGTTTTTTGTGTTTTGGTCCGAGATGTTTAGAATGTCTGAACTACACCCTAAATGAAGTATGTATGTTAAATGTGAGCAAGAATATTCCTATCTGATTGTTGAGTCAAAGTCCATTATACTAAGTACAAATGCCATCCTGGTTCTTTATACCTTGATGCATCGTACCTATGTGTGTTATCAAACATAACACAATTGACCCTTTCAAAATCCTAATTCCTAGCAATGCAAATCATCATCATGACTAACTCATTAACCCTATAATTCTTCTATCTTCTTTCCACACTAACATGGTATCATAATAGTGATCAAAAGCATTTCCCATGCATACACCCTGCATCCACATAATCATTAGCATAAAAAACATAGGGCATCATATCATTATCTTAACATTACATCATACATAATCATTTACGTCCATCATCATTTGCACCCATTTCCATTTGCATATCAATACACCTTCGTACATTACATCCATAAAGCATGAAAAATATACAAAAAGAAATACATCCATTACATACATCACATAAGCATAAAAGTGGGAACATCTCACAACATCATACATTTGCATAAACAGACATTTGCATACCATACATGTGCACCACACATATCATAAAAGGGGTGAATCATCTCATTTATATCATCAAAAAATCACTTGTATAATACAAAATCGAATCAGGTGTCCATCGGATACATAATACAATAAGGCCAAAATGATGCAGCCCATATATCAAAAATGAAGCAAACTGTCATGTGATCAAAATGGGGGCAGGCCTTGCTGGTTGCTACCCTCCCCATCCTATCTCTCACCATGAGCCTTTGTTGGTTGCCTCCCTATCTGCTGGAAAAACTCTAGCACTCTGCGGTTTGATGGCACTACCTGTCGATAATGATGTCGATAACACTCGACCTCTTTGATGGCCTCTCTATAATCTCGGATCTCGACTGATCGAGCCCAAAATGAGGACACTGCAATCTCTAACTATCACCGCCGACCTATCTCTTGTTCCCTATCGAATCGTGCCTAGTATCTCTCCACAGTCAGAACCTATATCTACCCTTGTAGCTGCTGAATTAGCACATCTTGATGATCGGGCTGCCCTCCTAGCTACTGTACTAGCTGTCTTGTCGGCTGTCCTACTCGATGCCCTGCTGGCTGCTGTGCTAGCTGCCCTAGTGGCTACTACTCCTGCCCACCTCTACCCCACCCTTTTCCACCTGCCTGACCCTTGTGTCTATGTCGTGGGACAACTGTGCCTAGAACTATCAATCTAAGGGGAGGTTTGAACCATGCCCTGTAAGCTACGGTGACTCCTGCATCTACACACCCTTGATCATATGGCCATGGTTGAGCCACTAACTACCTAAATGAGGACACCGCCTTGGCCACCGGGATGGGCTGGCCCCATGCTATCTCCCTGGTCGTACATGCAAAGATGGCCACATACTGGTCATCGGGCCTGTCCTGTACCTCCCCGAATTGACGAGCAACCCTGTCTGGAAGATATCTCTCAATCATGGTATGCTCTCACCCTTGCATCAATCTATCCTGTCGAGTGAAAAAGAGTTGTTGGACATCATCTCCCCACAGACCAACATCCATCCATGGTCTCCAAATGAACTCTCTCGTATCATCAAGAACTTGCCACCAATGAGAAATACCACCTATGCCAGTGAATGAAAAGTGCATCAATGCCCCACCATACCGCCAAACAAGGGGATCATCTATCTCCAAAAGAAGCAGTGTGATATTTGGACGAAGCACCGGGATCCTCTCCCATCCCTAGACATGTAGTAGGGTACCTCCTACCCCGACGGACCTACTGTCCAAATAGACAAATTCATGAAGGTCTGTATAAAGGGACGCTAGTAGCACCGATCCCCAAGCAAAGCAGTCTCTCTGGTGAACCATCTGATCCCATGCTAGTCCCCATCATGGACTGAAGTAATGGCCCCGTCGATCAGGTACTACGAGGCTTGAGATAATAGCAGTGATAATTAGTCGGTACATGTGCACGCAGTCGCGATACAGCTCCAGGTCGATCTAACCATCACAAAACTTGATAGCATCCATTTGCATCACCCCGTAACAAGCCTCTGTGCCAGCATCCAGATCATAGATGGCTCAGGTCCCGTGAATGGGCAATTGGAGAATGCACCATACATCCTCGAGTGTGATAGTGGCTTCGCCAGTAGGGAGATGGAAGGAGGAGGTCTCACTGTGCCATTGCTCTGCCAGAGCCATAAGCATGCCTAGGTGAGCCCGGATAGGAGGGGCGTACGCAATGTACCAAAGACTAATGGCACCAAGGTGCTCCTGGACCAACTTAGGCATAGCCCCTAATCTACTAAGCATTGGCCATCGATGCTCCCATGAATAAAGTATGCTATTTGCGGGTGCGGCATAGTTTGGAAAGTTCCAAACTACACCACCGCGGTGGAGTTTGCCATTTTAGCAGTTGCAAAGTGACCCGCGCGATGCACTTTTCATATGCGGTCCTATTTGGTGCAAACCCTAAGTTCCTAACTACGTCGCGCAGTGGAATAGTGACATGCGGCGGACTTTGGTGTAACTAGAAGCTAAATTGCAAACTGGCCTGCGTCGCGCACTTTGCATATGCGGTGCCATACAAGACCACACGGTTGTGATAAGGCACTTTTCGCGGTGCCATATGGCACCGTGCATTTTGTGCAAGACTTTAACCCTATTTAATGCACGTAAAATGATAAAATTAAAAGTCAGATAGGGGTACATACCATAGGTCCTATGCCGATTGGCCGCTGATGTGTCTGAACCCTCTCTGTCACGTGCCTAGGAAGCTGTAGTTGTGCCATTTCCACTGAAACTCAGAGCTAAAAATTGAAATTTTCTAAAGGCTAAGATTATAAAATGATTTGAAAATGACCCCTCTAGGTCTATTTAAGCCTAAAATTAGGGTTTTTTGACCTAATTTGACCTTCTAGCTAGAGTTTTGGTCCCCCGAACCCATTTTCATCCAATTGAGAGTCGTTTTGTGTCCTTTCTGGCATTTTAATGCTCTATTCTGACATTTTGGGGCATTTTTGACCCATCGGGCACTTTGTCATCTTTTTCGCGAGATCATCCAAAAAATAAAAAAAAATCATCTGATCTCTCGAGGGGGCAATATCCAGCAATATCCTTTTGTTGGGGCAGTAGTGGGGCATCTAAAATCGATAAATTTTTGAATTTTTCATCATAGCAGTTTATTCTTTGAACCAATGCAATAGGTACATTGCTTCAAAGAGGGGCAAAATGTAGACATGGAAAAAGTGCAAATTCATTTTGGCACAACTGATCTCGATTTACTAACAACATTTCCTCCTAAATCACATTCTCACCCTTTCATTACATTCTATCCATTAATTTAATAAATCATTATTTATTGAATTAAGTCTTCCCCTTTCAATGATTAAATTAATCAATTAATTTTATTAACCATTGCATCTCTGTTTAATCAAATAAATTGTTTTATTTAATTAAATTCTTTAAAGTCCTCATATTAAATTAAATAATTAAACCCTATTTGATTTAATCTAACATTTTCCTCCTTCATTAAATAAATCAAATCATTTATTTAATATATCATTTTCTCTCAATTCTTGAATAAAATTAATCCATATATTTTAAGTCTAAATTGTCACATCACCTAAACTCTTCATTAAATTAATCAAAATATTGATTAAGTTCATCCTCCTCACTAAAATCCTCTAGAAAATGCAAGTGGCACAATAAATCAATTACTTTGATTTATTAATTCTTCTATTTTCCCTCACAAAGCATCAAAAAGGGAATATTCCTCTTTTGAATTCAAAAAGGCCAAGTGGACTTGGTCCTTCCAACAAGGCATTTAAAGCCTCTTACATGTCCTTGACCTTGATCCAAGTGACATTAACTTCTTTCTTTTTCCCTCTTCAACACATGTCATCTCTCAAATTTGAAATGCCACCTAATTGCGTTTATTGGCACATTGGCCAAAACTTGCACATTCCTCATCCAATCACATGTGGACAAGTGGCACAATGCCATTGGATTATCTTTTATCCCACATTGCTCAATCTTCCTCACTTCTTCCAAAAAGAAGTCTATAAATTGGAGACCCTTCTCCTCAATCTTCATCCACAACTCATATGCAAAGTTACTCTCTTCAAGTGAGAACTGATTTTGCTCTTTTCATCCATACATTCCTATCATTTTCACATTTGCACCAAGGTTATGCTCAAATCTGTTTGGTGATTTGACCATTTTTTCATCAATCCAAATTACAACCATAGGAATTGGGAAATGGCCAATTGCAACACATCACTGGCACCAATTCCCCCATAAAATCTTTAACTTATTGGCTTAATTAGGATTTAATTCAAGTTTCTTGCTTTATGTTCTTCATTTTCCTAATTTTAGTTTAAATAGGTGGATTTCATGGGGAATCCTTCAAATCTTTGCATGCATTTTGATCTAACACTAACAATGTTTGACGTCTTTGTGCACTTGCATGTTTAGGGGTTCACATTTTGGTCACCTTGATGAAAACCTGGCAAACAGGCATCTTGGTGACAAAAAAAAAAAATACAAAAATACAAAAAGTCAAAAAAATAAAAAAAAGAGTGAAAATAGCAAAAAGAAAAATTTGTCCTCTAGTGAAAACCACTTCGGTGGTGCTTTGGACAAGTACCTTGGTGAAAACCTGAAAAAACAAGCACCAAGTGTAAATAAAGAACCCCACATCTACCAGGATCTGCATGACTCTTTCATTTCGTCGCATCTCAATAGATCAGCCATCCACCCATTCACTCGCATCCATACCATGGCTTGAGTTGATGTCTATATCATATTCCACTAGGGAACTACTTGGCATATTCATAAGGTCAGTCTGTCCTGCCTTTATCGAAGTAGTCTATCGCACCACACTGAGGGCACGTTCTCATAAACATCGGATCAGATTCATGTATATTATAGTGATTTTTTCCAAATCATTCAAAAATCCAAAAACATCCAAATTCATCAAAAATCAAAAACATTCAAATCATTCAAAAAATCCAAAAACATGTCAAAATATTGAAAAATCTTCAAAATTCATTCAAGTCCTGTCAGTCGTTCACCTGGTCAAACTACGTCATCTCTGAGCTTGAACGTAAGCAAGGTTGATTTTTGATCATCCCCTGAGACAGTTAGAGTTAGTCCTTAGGTATCTTTCATGTTGGCAACCCGTTCGTCCATCTAGTCTGCATCATCAAGTCAGTCCTTTAAAGCAATAAGATGGCAATCCAATTGTCCATCCTATAATCGTCAAGTCTGTTGTTAGTCGAACTACATGGTTTTTGCGTATATAATGTAGGCAAAGCTCATCTATGGATCAGCTCTCGAGACCCCTAGGATAAGTCTTTAAGTTAGTCTATTTGTCAAAATCCCAAAAGTACTAAAAAAATTTGCAAAACATCTCAAAAATACCAAAAACAGCCTCAAAACATTTGAAAAAACCCAAAATGGTGCATCCATTTCACCTTGCTTTCACTAGTGATTGTCATCACTCATAATAAATCATTTTTGCCTTCACCCTTTGGTGAGTCAGTCAGAAGCAAGTCTAGCAGGTTCCAAAGTGAACACCCAATTGTCAAAAGTCTTGGAAGTCTAAGTTAGTAAGCAAGCAAGTTGGTCAACACAAAAAATCAATAGCTTATCACCCAATCAGTCCCACCAAAACCCTGATCACTACATGTCCTAGGATGAAGCTTTCCTACGATGGACATAAGCATCAGGTACCCCACAGTAGTTAGTCTTGGCTAGCAGTATGAAGTACATTGGCTTGTTTGTTTACTTTATCTTGGCCTTTTTAGACTTATCTTATCTTGCGCTAATTCCAAGGGCCTCTCGATGATGCCTAAACAAAATAGGTTTAGAGAGAAAGGAATGGTGCAATGATCATTATCTTTTTATCTTCTATTCTTTTGGGATACGCTTGCAAAATAACTTAGTGGTGCATGTTTTGTTTGGTTTGTAGAGAGGATATTTTAGGTATCTTTTTGACCACATAGGAAAGCTTGCTTTTCTGTGTTTTGGTCCGAGATGTTTAGAATGTCTGAACTACACCCTGAATGAAGTATGTATGTTAAGTGTGATCAAGAATATTCCTATCTGATTGTCGAGTCAAAGTCCATCACACTAGGTACAAACGCCATCCTGGTTCTTTATACCTCGATGCATCGTACCTATGTGTGTTATCAAACATAACACAATTGACCCTTCAAAAATCCTAATTCCTAGCAATGCAAATCATCATCATGACTAACTCATTAACCCTGCAATTCTTCTATCTTCTTTCCACACTAAAATGGTATCATAAAAGTGATCAAAAGCATTGCCCATGCATACACCCTGCATCCACATAATCATTAGTATAAAAAACACAGGGCATCATATCATTATCTTAACATTATATCATACATAATCATTTACATCCATCATCATTTGCACCCATTTCCATTTGCATATCATTACACCATCGTACATTACATCCATAAAGCATGAAAAATATACAAAAAGAAATACATCCATTACATACATCACATAAGCATAAAAGCGGGAACATCTCACAACATCATACATTTGCATAAACATACATCTCCATACCATAAATATGCACCACACATCATAAAAGGGGTGAATCATCTCATATATATCATCAAAAAATCACTATTATGATACAAAATCAGATCAGGTGTCCATTGGATACATAATACAATAAGGCCAAAATGCTGCAACCCGAATATCAAAAATGAAGCAAATTATCATGTGATCAAGAGGTGGGCGGGCCTTACTAGTTGCTACCCTCCCCATCCTATCTCTCACTATGAGCCTCTGTTGGTCACCTCCCTATCTTCTGAGAAAAGGCCGGCACTCTGCGGTTTGATGGCACTACCTATCGATAATGATGTCGATAGTACTCGGCTTCTCTGATGGCCTCTCTATAATCTCGGATCTTGACTGATCAGGCCTAAAATGAGGACACTACACTCTCTAACTGCTGCCACCGGCCTATCTCCTGATCCCTCTTGAATTGTGCCTAGTCTCTCTTGATAGTCAAAACCTGTATCTACCCCTGTAGCTGTTGAATCAGCACATCTCGATGATCGGGTTGCCCTCCTGGCTATTGTACTGGCTATCCTGCTGGATGCCCTGCTCGCTACTATGCTGGTTGTTGTGCTGGCTATTGTGCTAGCTGCCCTGCTGGCTACTGCTCCTGCCCACCTCTGCCCTACCCTCTGCCACCTACCTGACCCTTGTGTCTATGTCATGGGACAACTGTGGCTAGAACTGTCAATCTGAGGGGAGGTTTGAACCATGCCCTGTAAGCTGCGATGACTCCTACATCTACCAGCTCTTGATCATATGGCCATGGTTGAGCCACTAAATACTTAAATGATGACATCGCCTTGGCTACCAGGATGGGCTATCCCCATGCTGTCTTCCTGGTCATACGTGCAAAGATGGCCACATACTGGTCATTGGACCTGTCCTGTACCTCCCTGAACTGATGAGCAACCCTGTCTGGAAGATATCTCTCAATCATGGTATGTTCTTGCCCTTGCATCAATCTGTCCTGTCAAGTGAAAAAGAGCTATTGGACATCATCTCCCCAAGGACCAACATCCATCCATGGTCTCCAGACGAACTCTCTCGTATCATCAAGAACTTGCCAACAATGCAGAATACCACCTACGCTAGTGAATGAAAAGTGCATCAATGCCCCACCGTACCACCAAACAAGGGGATCATCTATCTCCAAAAGAACCGGTGTGATATCTAGATGAAGAACTGGGATCCTCTCCCATCCCTAGACATGTAGTAAGGTACCTCCTACCTCAATGGACCTGCTGTCCAAATAGACAAACTCATGAAGGTCCCTATAAAGGGACGCCAGTAGCACCGGTCCCCAAGTGAAGCACTCTCTCTAGTGAACCATTTGATCCCATGCTAGTCCCCATCCTAGACTGAAGTAACGGCCCCGCCGATCAGGTACTACGAGGCCTAAGATAATAGTAGCGATAATCAGTCAGTACATGTGCACGCAGTCGCGATATAGCTCCAGGTTGATTTGACCATCACAAAACTCGATAGCATCCATCTGCATCACCCCGTAACAAGCCTCTGTGCCAGCATCCGAATCATAGATGGCTCGGGTCCTGTGAATGGGCAATCGGAGAATGCGCCATACATCCTTGAGTGTGATAGTGGCCTCGCCAGTAGGGAGATGGAAGGAGGAGGTCTCACTGTGCCATCGCTCCACCAGAGCCATAAGCATGCCTAGGTGAGCCCGAACAGGAGGGGCATATGCAATGTACCAAAGACCAATGGCACCAAGGTGCTCTTGGACCAACTTAGGCATAGCCCCTAATCTACTAAGCATTGGCCATCGATGCTCCCATGAATAAAGTACACCAGGCTCCTCCTACACAGGGAAGACCGTCGCATTAGAAAAAAAAAGTTTCAAGGTTAAAATTTTCCTTAAGTGGCAAATGCGACACTATTTGTGGGTGTCGTGTAGTTTGGAAAGTTCCAAACTGCACCACCATGGTGGAGTTTGCTATTTTAGCAGTTGCAAAGTGACCCACGCGGTGCACTTTTCATATGCGGTCTTGTTTGGTGCAAACCCTAAGTTCCTAACTACGTCACGCGGTGGAATAGTGACATGCAGCGGACTTTGGTGTAACCAGAAGCTAAATTGCAAACTGGCCCGCGTCATGCACTTTGCATATACGGTGCCATACAGGACCACGCGGTTGTGATAAGGCACTTTTCGCGGTGCTATATGGTACCGTGCATTTTGTGCAAGACTTTAACCCTATTTAATGCATGTAAAACGATGAAATTAAAAGTCAGATAGGGGTACATACCACAGGTCTTGCGCTGATTGGCCGTTGATGTGTCTGAACCCTCTCTGTCACGTGCCTGGGAAGCTGTCGGTGCGCCATTTCCACTAAAACTCAGAGCTAAAAATTGAAATTTTCTAAAGGCTAAGATTACAAAATGATTTGAAAATGACCCCTCCAGGTCTATTTAAGTCTAAAATTAGGGTTTTTTGACTTAATTTGACCTTCTAGCTAGAGTTTTGGTCCCCCGAACCCATTTTCATCCAACTGAGAGTCGTTCTACGTCTTTTCTGGCATTTTAATGCTCTATTCTGACATTTTAGGGCATTTCTGACCCGTCGGGCACCTTGTCATCTTTTTCACGAGATCATCCAAAAAATTAAAAAAAAATCATCCGATCTCTCGAGGGGGCAATATCCAACAATATCCTTTCGTTGGAGCAGCAGTGGGGCATCTAAAATCGATAAATTTTTGAACTTTTCATCATAGCAGTTTATTCTTTGAACCAATGCAATAGGTACATTACTTCAAAGAGGGGCAAAATGTAGACATGGAAAAAGTGCAAATTCATTTTGGCACACCTGATCCTAATTTACTAACAACATTTCCTCCTAAATCACATTCTCACCCTTTCATTACATTCTATCCATTAATTTAATAAATCATTACTTATTGAATTAAGTCTTCCCCTTTCAATGATTAAATTAATCAATTAATTTAATTAACCATTGCATCCCTGTTTAATCAAATAAATCATTTTATTTAGTTAAATTCTCTAAAGTCCTCATATTAAATTAAATAAATTAAACCTTATTTGATTTAATCTAACATTTTCCTCCTTCATTAAATAAATCAAATCATTTATTTAATAAATCATTTCCTCTCAATTCTTGACTGAAATTAATTCATATATTTTAAGTCTCAAATGTCACATCACCTAAATTCTTCATTAAATTAATCAAAACATTGATTAAGTTAATGCTCCTCACTAAAATCCTCTAGAAAATGCAAGTGGCACAATAAATCAATTACTTTGATTTATTAATTCTTCTATTTTCCCTCACAAAGCATCAAAAAGGTAATATTCCTCTTTTGAATTAGAAAAGGCCAAGTGGACTTGGTCCTTCCAACAATGCATTTAAAGCCTCTTACATGTCCTTGACCTTGAGCCAAGTGACATTTACTTCTTTCCTTTTCCCTCTTCAACATGTCATCTCTCAAATTTGAAATGCCACGTAATTGCATTTATTGGCACATTGGCCAAAACTTGCACATTCCTCATCCAATCACATGTGGACAAGTGGCACAATGCCATTAGATTATCTTTTATCCCACATTGCTCAATCTTGCTCACTTCTTCCAAAAAGAAGTCTATAAATTGGAGACCCTTCTCCTCAATCTTCATCCACAACTCATATGCAAAGTTACTCTCTTCAAGTGAGAACTGATTTTGCTCTTTTCATCCATACATTCCTATCATTTTCACATTTGCACCAAGGTTATGATCAAATCTCTTTGGAGATTTGACCATTTCTTCATCAATCCACATTACAACCATAGGAATTGGGAAAGGGCCAATTGCAACACATCATTAGCACCAATTCCCCCATAAAATCTTTAACTTATTGGCTTAATTAGGATTTAATTCAAGTTTCTTACTTTATGTTCTTCATTTTCCTAATTTTAGTTTAAATAGGTGGATTTCATGGGGAATCCTTCAAATCTTTGCATGCATTTTGATCTAACACTAACAATGTTTGATGTCTTTGTGCACTTGCAAGTTTAGGGGTTCACAAAGCGGAGTCGAGAAAACACTTCACTACAGTGCAACTTGAGTAAAAAAAGGTCAACGACCAAGAAATGGCTAGAGCGAAATGAGAATGGAAACTAATTCATAAACTTAAAGGAATTTCCCAACTTCGTTCCTATTCTAGGTCTGCTTCCGCCAACAAAGCATAAAACAAAACCAAACACAAAAGCAAAAAAATAAAGACCGAAATAATAAAACTTACCACAAGGACTTAAAATAAAACAAAAGTTCACAAAGTGGAGGAGGAGACAGGATGGATTTTGATTTTGCAATTTTTAATAAATACCAACTTATCGTCTGATCCGGCTCCGGCTCTGGCTTCGATAAAGATAAAACAAAAGGTTTAAAAGAAAGAGTGTTGGGACAGGGATAGGAACAAGTCTTAAAGGAAGTTTCTCAACCCGATTTGGTTCCAATAGACTAAACAAAAGACAATTAAACTATTTGAAAGAAGACTCCAAAAATTTGTCTAAAAATCAAGAAAAGATTAAAAAAAACAATAAAGGGGGACCCATTTTGACCAAGGCAAAAGATGGGGTGGTTATGCAAGGCATAACACTACATTCATCTCTACTAGATGTTGGATTGAAATCTTCAGTAGTTTGGCCTAGAATGCATTTTTGGAGTGTGTCAAATTTTGGCATCAAAATGAAGGAAATTGAGCACCATTCAGAGACATCATCCACCATCCATATTCCTAACATCCTACACACATTCTTTGTTTTGTTTCTTCCTAAGGGGAGGAACATTGTTCGGAAAAATTGGATCATCTTCAGCATTCAATGTCAAAGATCTACCATCATAGCAAGAGACTCAACATTGAGGGGGGCCTACCTTGTCTCTCTTCTACTTATCTCTTATGGGGGGTCTTTTTCCTCACATGGGGTTTTGGAATTTGCATGCATCATTGAGATCATTTCATTTTTGTATTTCATCTCTCTTTTGGGGAGGAGTTTTCCCACTAGGTTTTCTCCTGTTCTTTGTTTGTGAGAGATTTCTTTGTCATTTCATTTGCATATGTACATGGGTACCTGACATGGCCTAGTTTTCAGGACCCATCCTTGCATAGTTGTGTCATTTTCATAATAATATGCTACTCCCTAAGCTGAACTTAAATGGGGTGTTTGTGTAAATAAAGTCTTGTACCTATTGTACCTTTTGCACACACGCCCCATTCGGAATGGGAACCCTCTCTTCCCTCTTTGGATTGCCAACCCCTTTTTGTTTTGCCTCGTTTTGTGTACCCATTTTTGTGCCCTAAAAGTTTGGTGCATTCCCCAATGTAATATTTTAAGCCTAATCAAAATCACCTCTTTAAAGAATGCTAAATCTAGGGTTAATTCATGCTTCCCTTGTCAAGCTACCTTTCTGGCGTCCATGGCTCCTTCCGGGCCCAGACCCCCGGGTTTCCCCTTCTGGGTTTCCTTTGTTGGGTTTCCCCCTTCAGGTTTCTATTTCTGAGTTTCCTCTAGTGCTTCACCATTTCTCATGGCCATGGTGGAATAGCTTCCCGGCTGCCGGACTTCGGTCCTCCCGCTACCGACTACAAAATTAAACTTACCAACTTCACCTACTGCCATACAGAGGAATTGAATACTGCATTAATGGCAATTTTAGCTATTCAAAGAAATTTTCAGGCCATCATTATCAATAGTCTGAGTGACAGAAAAGTTCGAAGAGCTCCTAGTGTCCAGGCATTTTCTACCCAGTAGTCCGAGTGACAGAAAAGTTCGAAGAGCTCCCAACATCTAGGCATTTTCTGCCTAGCAGTCCGAGTGGTTTTTCGACATTTTCCATGCATCTGACAGTTCATTCTTCAAGATTTTGAGGTAAGTTTTCCATCCACGTGCCCTACCCTTTCTTTTGTGAAATTCCACGTTTTGATGAATGTAAAAATGTAAAATTGGGTTGAAATTAAGTAAATTTATGCCCTCCGCTAAAAACCCATTTCTTAGAAAATTGAAAATCGATCATTTCGAGCCTCAAATTCGAAACCGGAGCTTTAGCTCTCTGTGACCATTCTTCAGAATAGTTGCTGATGTCCCTCAGGCCTGGAGTTTCCCGCCGCTATCCAAAAACTTAAACTTCAAGATTCTCCGCAGTTGAACCCACCTCGGACCTCAACCTCCGAAATTCCCATTCCGGGAATCTGTTGTGCCCTCGCCATTCCCAACGGCCTCGCTCGACTAGCTTCCTAGACCTTAGACCCCGACCACATGAAGTCCACTTCCAAAATGGATAATAAACCGATGTTTGAAATCTCTCTGGCTTTCATTTTTCAGGAATCCATCTCCGGGAATCCATTTTCACTTTGTCATCCAAAATGATAGTGGCTTGACGTCTTCCCGATTCCCACGCCCCAACCGCACACCTTCTATTTCAAAATCCTAACGAATGATCTAGCATCAAAGTGCGTTCCGAACTCCGACCTCCAAAATTCTGTCCCTGAAATTCTGTGTCGCTCCCGCTATTCTGAACGGTCGCCTTGGGATGTCTTCCTAACTCCCGGATCCCAATCCTTTCCCCGCCAAACCAAAATTTTAGTGAACTCTTTAGCTTCCTTCGGAGTCTGACCACCAAAATTCCCCTCTCGAGATTCCATTCCACTAGCGCTGTTTTAATGGTGAATTCGAGACAACTTCCCGACCTCTGAGTCCCAATGCTCTATTCGCCGCCTAGCTGTCCCGAGTCCTCTAACTGTCTCCAGAGACTGCATTCTCAGATATCCTTCCTTGGATTTCTACTTCCATTTCACCATTTCAAATGGCTGACCCGTAACCGCTTCCCAGTAATGGAAATCCGAGACCCGGATTTCGATGCCCGGATTTCCACCTCCCCTGCGTCGTTTCAAATGGCTTTCCTGCAGTTGATGCCCAAACTCCCAAATGAAGGATCAAATGACTTACAAATCCAAAATGGATTTTGACCCACTTGCTAAAATTAGGTCTTCCTTCATGCCAACCTTCTATTTCTTGAATCTAGCACTGGGAAGTGCCTTTGGAAATTTCATCCTCAATTTTCCCTTTCAAACGACATTCTGCCAAGGGAATTCCGACCCTAGGAACGTGGTTTGTTTGCTTTGCTTCCTAATGATGAAGTATCAAGTGTTTTATTCTTATTGAATATGAATAATGATTGCAGAGGTAATTTTGGTGTGTAGGATTTTGTCCAAGACCATTTCATCATATTTATTGTTAGTGATTCTCATCTTTTGTGCAAGATTTATGGAATCCGGTGCAAAAACTTTTGGTGCCTCCAAGGAGAAAGGAAAAGGAATAGCCAAGGCACCTCGAGGAAAGGAGGACAAGGACCTGATGAAGTACAAGTTCCAAGGGGTCCCCATACAATTCAGAGTCACCTCTCTCTAGAGAGATATCACAGATACCAACATTAGCTAGGTCGATGTTGATGAATTCATAGAAAGAGTCAGGATGAACCCAAAGATCGAGAATGAAAAATTGATAAAGAAAAGTGGAATTGCTAAGGCTGCATAAATCTCGCTGGCCTTGGTGGCCCCAGAACTAGTAATGGCGTGCATAGAAGCATATCAAGAGGAGACCAAAACTATAGTGGACCGAGATGGAAATGTCCTTGCAGACATGTCCCCATCGGGTATAATGGAAATATTCCACATTCCTGCCTATGAACGCATGGAGACCCCCACCATGGGGGAGTGCAAGGAACTATGGGAGCAGGATCCTTTGGGATGCAAGAAGGTCATCAATCAATATTGGTTAAAGGACAAGCAGGCTAGTGCTGGCAAGCTTCCTTAGAAACTTTTTCATAGTGACCTCTTTGAGGATTACCATGACCTCGTAACGTTGCTAAGCCGAGTGATGGGCCTTCCTATGGTGGCCTTCTTCTAGGAGTGGATGTTCTACTTTGTAGAGTAGATTCTCCATGGTGAGGGTATCACTTTCTATTAGGGAGAAATAATCAGTGACCGCTTCCATGAGTCATTTACAACTGTGAAGAAGACCTTCGATTTCTTCATGACCTCTTATTTGGTATATTCCCTTACTGATCAATGACATTATCATGGATTGGTGGTGGTACCTAGTAACCCATCAGGGGTGGAACTTAAACCATATGACAAATACACTCAACTATAGTTCATAAATTTCAAGAGGGATTAATGTCGGGTGAATGATGCATTCATCACCTACATCATTCAGTCTCTAGGAGGTGACTTTCAAAGGAGAGTTTCTCATAGTGCCAGAGCTCTCCTCAGAAAATATGCCTTCCTTTATATATAGTTCCCGAAGTTCACATACATCTGTGCTGAGGGATTCATGGAAAGACCGAATAAGCTGCCCAGATACCCCAATGACCGGATCATTCTATTGGAGCTGACTCAACAGCTACGACATATTCATGGCATCTTGAGTGATAAGCATTTGGTGGGTCTGGCTTACCCCATTGGGCTCAACCAAGGAATGTATAAGATTCATACCTCCCAGTGTGCGGGGTATTCAAAAAGGGAGTTGGCTGAGTACAACTTCCGTCAATATACGGCTCGACCTCGAATGGACCCATATAGACACATCAGGAAGGCACTGGGATGAGAGTATGCCCACCTCCACAATGTTGAGGACTTTTGGGCCAACTCCAAGGATGATCTTGAGGTACGATTGAGGCAATACATGCACATGACTACTATCTATGTGTGAAGGACAAACCTATGTCCAATTCCTGACCAACTCGAAGAAAATGAGGACATGGTGATAGATCCAGGGTATGATGTCGTCGCCAATTTTCCGCTACCAGTGATTGACTAGAATGAACCAGAGCTCGACGACCTCACCATACTCACTAGGCCCGTTGAGATCCGAACAAAAGCATGGGTCGACCAATAGGTGGCCCGATTAAAGCAGCAAGGAGTCGCCTTGACATTCAAGGGACTGGAAAGTGAACTGAGTGGCTCTGAAGGTGGGGTGGCTGCCACTGCAACCGAGGAAACATCCAAAACCCCACCATCAGTCAAGACCAAGAAGAGAAAGGAGTCCAGTGAATAGCTACCTAAACCAAAGGTCTATGCCCGCAAGTCTTCTGAGGTAGAGCCTTCCAAGAAGAAAAGAAAAACAATGGGGAGCATGGGGATGACCGTGATGACCAAGGGTCCACCCCTCAAGACCAGAACTCTAGGATCTAAATCACCAAGGTCTCTGCCTACTACTGCTACTGTTGTTGCCCCCACCCCATAGGCTCTGCTTGCAATTCTCACTTCCTCCCCACCTACGGTGGACATCTCCATCCACCTTGCTTCCACCTCCAATCTTGCAAATTATTCCAGTGGATTCATCATCTACCACGACCTCGCTAGTCTCCTCTTCTTCCATGTCTCCTTCCTTGACCTTTGTTTCTGTTGCTATGGTGCTCGTCATTAGTCTCCTGGAGTCCTTGGTAAAATACATGAAAAAAGTGTCATCCGAGCTCTTGGGAATGCTCACTAACCCAATAGTTCAGGCTGCAATAGCTCAGGCTATGGTCCATGCTCTAGCTCCCCTCCCCTTAGCCGAACCACCAAAGATGGAGGTGATAATGCAAATATCAGATGAGCTCAAATGACAGTAGCTAAGGGTTGCAAAGGCGTTGGAAGAGGAAGAATTTGAGTATCATGAACATCCATTGTTTAAATGTCGTGAGATAGACGAGGTGGTTTATGAGTCCTCCAATGAGAGCAGCGAGGAGTTGAATGTTGATTTTATAAGAGAATCAAATGACCCCGAACTCAATGCAGAGTGGGGCAAGCAACTCTAGGAGATAGAAGATAGGGAGGCCAAGGATCGGCTCACAAGAGAAGAAGAGATTGCTACTCAAGAGATGAAGGGAAAAAAGTCTCCTACTGAGAAGCAAGACTAGACTCTAGAGCATGACAAGGAAGCCTCCCTCCATGAGGACGAGCAAGGGGAGAACCCCAAAGAGCATGAATACAATCAGAACGAAGAAGAGGGGGATGCTAAGAAAGAAGATCCACCCAAAGAGCAGTTGCATACTGAGTCCCCCATTGGACATGAAACCCTCTGACAAGACTCCAAAGAGAAGGAAGATGCGGGGACCAAGGAGAAGGCTCTGGTTGTTAGAACTATTGAGCTTGAGAAAGGGGATAGCGGGAGTCAAAGTAAACCACCTAGAGAGGAACCCCAAGTACCCAAGTGGTTATAGAGGTAGATGAAGCAGAAGACTCCCACCTTGAAGGATCCCAAGGCAAGGTTGGAAGCCATCATGGCTAGAGCATAAGTAAGCACCAAAAAGAAGGAAAAGAAACCAAGGGTCAGATCAAAGGTAACCATGGATGCCTCAGGATCAAGGGCGGTGCAGGTAGCAACACCAGTGGTTGGAGAGCAAGGTATAGTTTATAATGTCTCCACCATTGACTTGGGGGTGGCCATGAGGGAGCAAAAGGTTGATCACCTCCAGGAGTCAGTCGCCACAGTGGTACACCTTATCCAATAGGATAAGATCTCAAAGGAAGAATTAAAGGAACAAGTGGCTAATCTAATAGCCTACATTCAACAGTGGTCATCCCTAGATGAGTAGCTCATGATGTCATTCGTCCCATCTTAGCCGCTATCCCAAGAGCAGATTAATAAGTTAGAAAAGAGAAGGAACTTAGACAAAACTACAAAAATGTGGTTCTGGCATGTCTTAGACATGGGAAACATGGGCATCAATTTGGTTGTCTAGATAGCAAACAAGTTCCTTGAAGTGTAAAGGACCCTTGAGGGTATGAAGCAGATCTGTGAAGAGTTCCCAAGGAAATACGAGGCAACCTATCCAAAGATTGAGGCCATACTCGCGTTGCCAGGTGAGGTCTAGGAGAAGGACCTGGCCTTCAAGGATGATGACCACTAGTTAGTAGATGTCTGGAAGTGAGATTTCAATCACAAGGGGAAAAGGCTCGAGCAGATCATTGAGCGGATAGTGCCAGACATCGAATGGGCTAGAGATTCTAGAGAAGAATGCTCTCGGTACAACAAATTGATGACGGGGTATGAGCCGCCCACAGTCGAGATCAATCTAGAGAACATAAGGCCCCACTTCTTAAAAATCATGGAAGATGGGATGTCAGTTGAAATCACCATGAACTTCATGAGTTTTGTAGTCTGTGCCTTCATTCAGTCAGAGCTTTTCAAGGATAATGCAGCCAAATATGAAGAGGACTGGAAGAAACTTGTTAGCAATTCCTAGGAATGGAGCTATCAAGTGTTGCGATCAGACATCATGGAGATGGATAAGCTCCAGCCACTAATCCTAAACTTCGTAGAGTATGAAGTGTTGAAGAAGCATGAAGGAAACCCTATTATCGATGAATAATTCCTCAAAGAATAGCTACAACAAAGGGAAAGTGGCTAAAGGATGAAATTGCTACAATGTTGTCACTAGAAGACGAAACAGGGAGAAGACAAGGATGAATTTATAAATGTAATATATCTAGGGGTAGGTGAAACCCTATTGTAAAGTGAATATTTACCACACAATAGAATCAAATCTTGGCCACTCATTTTGGTTTTTGAAAACTATAAATAGGGCTCTTCTCCTCTCATTTTAAGAGAGTTGAGTTGTTGTAAAGACATGCTGCTGAAAATATAATAGAAAATACAGTCATTTTCTGGTGTATTTTTGGATTTCTCCACATGTTTCATGATTCTTCCCTATTTAGCTAGAACTTTGCTTCAAGTTACTTTGTTGCTTTAGTATCTTTAGATTAACTTTGGTAGAATTAGTATGTTGTCTCTGATTTTGGACATTGTTGTTGTGTGTATGCTTTCCTTGTCCATACTTTTGGTCATTTGCTGCCAGTATATGACTGTGTAAAGTTAGCCTAGACTTTAATCTCATTGCTGCTCATTAAACTTTATCTTTATTCACTTTTCCATGGTGAATGAATGATGAATATCTGCAGTCCTTAGAAGATAGCACAAATTTCATGATATTGTGAAAATTCAGATTAAATGAAATTTTGTTTAAGGAAACTGTCCATAGTAGGAACCTCCATGATCACTATTCATCGGTAGTTGCAGGTCCAGGAACCATCCTTCTTCCTCACCCTTTTTCCTTTTTATTCAGAAACAATTTATGCTAAGGTTTGTTGCACATTGTAAAGCCAAATCCAACAAAATAATGGAGTTTGAGACTATTGTCTCAACCTGCAAGAAGGTATAGTAATTTCATATCCATCAAATTCCATTCATCGACCCAATTCTTCTATTGCTTTGACCACGTAAGACCGTCTTGTGATTCCAGCAAAATCACATCAAACAACTGATATGTTCTAAGCTTCGTCATGACCTCACATCCGAGAGACCTTGGGATAGTGTTCTACAATTTTATTGTGGAAGATTGTCTTTTAAGAGAGGTAATACACCTATGCATTACCTATGTTGTGAAGTGCATAAAAACACCACCAACAGGAGGTTTGTCATTTTTATTATACTATTTCTTATCATTTCCAAGACCCTTCTCTTGCTTAGAAAAAATATACTTTATGTCCTTCAAAGCGGTGAGGACCTTATCCCACTTCTCATCATCCTTAGGGTTTTCAGTAGAGATTTTCTCAGTTTTATCCCTAGGATTTTTCAAAAGAGTATGTTCCTCCCTCCTACCATATTTTCCAGAAGCTTTCCTATTTCTTTCAATATTAATGGTTGCTCTGAAAGAATCCCTCATGATCTAAGGGTCCTTATCTCTAAGGAGATATGCCATTTTAGCATCAAAATCATTAAAATACGTGGTTAAACAAAGATTTTCATCAAGTCTCATCACCTGAAACAACTTATACATTGCCTTTTGAAATATAAGGTTAAATTTTGTCGCAAGCTCATTAACTGACTTCTTGATGTTGTTGAATTCATTCAACATGAAACTAGCATTAGTCTTATCACCATATTGTTCTTTGAAACATTTTTCAAATTCTTCCCATGAACCAATACTAGCATTCGGTAGACCTTTGTACCAATCCCTTGCATCTTCTATCAAATATTGGACAAACAACTTCATTACTACATCTTCATGCTCTACCTCATAGTCATTTAACATATCCATGAAGGCTTTCAAATGTTCCTCTACTGAAAAAGCATTATTCCCAGCAAACTTATTCATCTTTTCTCTTAGCTCATTAGGGATGGGGTTTGGGTAACCCAGAATACCATCAAAGAATAATTTCCTATACCTTTCCAATTGTATAGGTCTCCTATGAAATAGTTGATTAGTCTTCTAAGAATTGTCACCAGACTATGCGTTCTGAGTCTTAGGACCATCTTGATGTAGATTTACAAATTTGGTTTCATGAACCTTTGGGCCAGAATTACTTGTGGTATTTTCCAGACTGGTTTTAGGATCATTTTTCAAAACATCTTGGTGACCTGATGAGGTTGTAGCTTGTACAACTTCATCCACACTCAACATTCTTAGGAAACTTATTTTCCTTCTCTTTTCTGCATTTGTAGCCTCAATTTTAGTCTTCTCCAACTCTTCTACTAGAGCTTCCCCTTCCCTCCTAACTTTTTCCAAGGAAGTCTCTACTTGTGATGACACATTTGGAAGGGGATCTTGTTTAGGATGGTGATAATCCATCCTTTCATTTATCTTGATTCCTTCATCCTTCTGTTTTCCCTTGTTCAAAATAGGTTTAGGGTTTGGATTATTTGGTTGGGGCTTAATAGGATTCAAAGGTAATGGGTCTATAGGATTTGGCTGGACATCAACCTGGCCTATAGGACTTAGATACTATCTTTTCCCCTTTATCAAAACTTTCCCGTACAACAGGACCTTCCTCTTTTGGCTTAGGTCTACTTTGGTTCGGGAGTTTCATTGTTTCCAATTTTCTAATTAATCTATCCCTCACAATTACAACATGCATCAGTTCTATTTCTTTCTCCTTGTTCCTTTTTTATCCTAAGTTCAGCTTGCTTTTGGATTTCTCATCTTAAAGAATCAATATCCCCAAAAACATCATCAGGGTCAAGCAAGGTCATATCAGAACTTGATGTCTCACTTAAGTCTATCAGGTTTACTTCTTCATGCCTAGATAATAAAGGAGTTCCATCATCTTTAGCAAGAGGAGGAGGCACATCACTGGTGCATTCTCTGTGATGGATTTAAATTCTACTCCTACTTCTTCTTTTAGTATATTGGACACTAACAAGCCCTTTATTATGACATGCTACATCCTCTTGAATAGGTGTATTAAATAATGCATCAAAAAATCCATAGCTATCTGAATCTGAATGTCTAGATACTTGTTCAAAAGTCTCAGGGATAGGATGTAGAGGCTTACTTGTACCTTGGTGCACATGATTCTATGACATGGGAGCAACATTACTCGATTCTGGCTTCTTCTTTATCCAATCCTTCTTCTTCATCTTAGGAAGTTCACCTTACAATTTTTGTTCCGGGTGATTCTTCATGAATGACCTAGTGTTCTTCATTTCTCCATGCTTGTCTCAAGATATTTTAATTGGTATTAAATTTTAAAATAAAATGCACACTGGTGCAGAGACTTTCAGAGTCACCACCCAATTATCTTGGGAATCCCAACTATTCAGAAACACTTGGTGGAATTTTAAAAGACCTTCATAACTTCTTGTACTGACAATTTACAAAGAAAATTTCATGGGATAACACAAACCTTTTGGAAGGACTGAATAAACAAACATACAAAGCACAAAAACCATGGGCTCGACCTTCAAATAATAGAAATACGATGATATTTCTATGCAAAATGGATAACCGACCCACTGACAAGAAATATTCAAACTAAGTCCCCAACAGAGTCGCCATTTTGTTGGTGTTTTTTTACTGTAACCAGGTTGATCTTCTATTCTACCTATAGAATTTCCAATTCTAATCAAGGGCAGCTCGAAGGACCTAGACCAACTAACGAGGATTTTAACAAACAAACCTCCTACACTTTGGGCTTTGCAAAACTCGAGAGGGTGGTCCCCTCAATGTGTTTATAATCTTTACACTGAACTTATAAACAATCATTAACAATAACATATAAACTCATTTAATATCTCAACATAATAGGATAATACTGAATTGAATTGGCTTTTCATCAATAGTATCAACTACTTGGAGCATGAGATGATTATAAAAATACTTCACAACTAAAGATAGTCATTTGATTTTCAATTTGTAGCAAGCTCTAAGAAAAGACAAACAAACACAGAACCTTACAAAAAATTACGATTTAGACCAGTGCCATATACGATTGGGGAGTTGAATTCACAAACATTTAAAATCCATGAGAGATTCAAACACATAGCATAAAATATCTTTGATGACATTGCCTTATAATTCCATCAATTTATATCCTAACCCAATACTTCTTACTAAATCCTTCTTATAGAGAATGAAGGAGCAAATAAGCATCGGGCTAGAAATACGCATGTCATGGTGAATTGGACCACCCTAAGACACTTCACAAAAATTATTACCACCTTCGAGTCCCTGGAGCATCTTCTTGTTAATTCCACTCCTTAGAGAATAGCCACTACATTGGCCAAACCTCAAAACTTGTGCCAAAAACCGCCATGGGGACAAAACCACAATCTATTATAACCATAACCATTGAGCTATTAATTTCCACTAGCAGGCATTTTCTTACTCCTCTTCGGTTAAATACTTGTCCACCCACCTCTGATACTCTTCATCTGTTGGTTAATCAAAATTCACCACTTCATTCACCTTAGTATTGTAAGGTGTATATTTCACTGCTACTTGATTGGCCTCTCTTAGTAAAGACTCTAAAAATGTGTTGGTGTTAATTATCTTATCCATGCTACTCACCAAAAAACAATAGTTTGAATCATCACAAATCAATTTGATTTGTGCATTGATGACTTCATCTGCTCTATCTTGCCATTGTTGTAGTGATTTAATATTTCGTTGTGCATCAATTATATCTTGTAAAAATGTATCATTACAATCATCAAAGCTCTTTACCAGTTCCCTAATTCTCCTACTCAAATCATCAGGTAGAGCTTGGAAACCCTTCAGTGATTTCACAAAAAATGAGTAGGCCTCATTGATTGGGGCCTATTATCTGCATCAAACCTAGATGCCTTATACATAATATCTAGATCATTGGCCCTAGGGATCCACTTCTCAGTTAAAGGAAAAAATATTTTCCGATCCCTATTAATATTTCTTATTTCATGCAAGAATAAAGAATATAAAGAATGTACTGATGGTAATCTACCATCAACCTTCTCATTCAGGCACTTCAAAACTATATCAACAACCTCATTTTGTCTAGCAACTGTCCCATCCTCACTTGCTTTTAAAGCAACCTGTAACTCTGCAATCTTATTTAACATTTTTTCTTAGTGGGATCTATAAAGTATTCAACCTCTTCCTCAACTGGCCCTAATGTATGACTAAGAGCAGGTGTTTGGATGGGGGATCCTGGAGTAGAAATAATTGGAGAAGTAGGGGGTATTGATCTTGATGTAGAAGGTAATGCCATGATACCAAGAGCGCTAGAGGATTCTCCCACCTACCTATATTTCAACCTATCTACCTCATATTGCACCTCAAAACTCCTTTGATGTATCCTACTATATTCTCTAATTATGATGTTGTATTTCTCCATAAAACTCTTCTTTTCAACCTCTTCTCTTTTAGTTGTTTTAGTGGGCCAATGTGCTTGAATTATTTATGGTGAAATAAAATGAAGGCATATAATTTATGTCGATCAAATTTAGCCATTAAACATCTCATTCACCATTAAAACACACTTGCATTTCGTGCCAACGACTCCAATCGCATTTGATGCAAATTTAAATTCTAATTGTCGATCCTTTGTCTTCGTCAAATCATCGAACGACCACCTTCAAAAGAGCTGATGTAATCTCCATCTCAGCATTGAGGGCCCACCACAATATGCAATGCCAAAGGAGTATGTGGCGCCTACTCGTGATATTGCAATCACTAAACATCCTGCATCTTTGGATCACACGATGACGGGCAACCGTTGATTCCCATCATCGACAATCATGTTCATTCACAACAATCACCAGCACCGAACATAGTCGTCGAGCAAATTTTCATCAAGATTATAACATCACTGTCGATCTTGAGCATGCGCACCTCATAGCTATTTTAGTAACCCACTATTTAATGTATTAAAACCCATCACAAAATTAAAGCACTTTATTAATCCTTTTCGGGATTGGGAACTGAGACACGTGGCACCCTCCCGTGATTTCACAATCAATTGAAACCCAACAGTGAAGCCGTCATGAGATTGTGGGGAACAATCAGGATCAACTATTGGATGATTGGTGGTTACTAAAAAATGTTCCCTAAAAAATATAAAACCATTATTAAAGGGACAAGGGGACATCACTAGGCCAACGACAAACAATGGCTCAATGTTGTTCTTAAAAATGGGGCATGAGCCAACCTAGACTTAGGAGATAATAAAGTTTAGGCAAAATATTTGACACTGTTTACTAAAAGGGGCCCAACCTAGATGAGTCGATGGGACATAAGTCATTTTAAAAGCTCCCTCAAAAAGGCGTCTACGGAATAGATCCCACCCAAGGTATTAAATAAAACATTAGGACTTTATGAAGGCAAAAATAAAACCCCCAACCTTAGGTTTCTTTCGAATAGTATGAAAGATCAGTATAGAGGCAAGATAATAATGGAACTCAAAGATCAAAATTTGAAGCTCCATCAAGCCACATGGTCCATCATATCACTTACATATGGCCACTTTTTGGCCCATCACGATCTTGCCCATACCCTCCTCCTTGGATTATTTTTGGGATTCAATTTCAAATCTTGGTGAGATTTGGCCTCCTTTAATTAATGATTTCATATGTCAACCTGCTGTGGAGTAATTTTAGGATATTAAGCGTAGATAAGTATAAATACAAGTTTCATTCACTCATTTTCATATATACAAGATAATAAGCAAGATATCCAAGAGCATAATAAGCATACAAGAATTCAAGTAATCATTGAAGAGCATTCAAGAGTAGTTCTTCAAGCATCATATCAAAGGCTATTCTTGCATCATGTGTGTTTTTGTGCTAACATTTGTGATGTAGGGTTTTGATTCAAGCAAGCAGTTCAAGCAAGATCTATCAAAGCATTCCATTGATTCAATATCTACATTCAAACTAGCGATTTCACACAAGTTTTTCAGACATTACAACAAGGGTTTGGTGAGTTGTAACATTGCATGTGTTTTTCATTCATCATTTCCCTCCATTATCCCATTGCATTTCAAGGTTTAACTACCAACAAGGAGTTTGACCAACGCAAACCCCCGTTTACTAACAATCAACAATATTTTCCTCTCTTGTATGCTTGTGATTAAAAATTTAGGTTGAAGACTTGAAGATCATTTGGAGTGCAAGATTGCAAAGTTGTAAAGTTGCATTACAAAGTTGCAATATTCCTGGAAACTCACCTATAGGTTAAATATGAATGTTTTAGAACTTGAGATTTGAGAGGAAGCAAGTGTAAAACTTAAAGCTTAGGATCACATTCAAAGTTTTAAGAAATCCAGAATGGGACTAATATGCCACCTAGGGTGTCATAGTCCTCCCAGGGGTAATTTTCAAAGATTCTTTGACATTCTATTTTGAGATAAGAATATTGTGCATCTTCCCTAAAAAACAACAGACTAAGACAATAGTAAGGGTGTCTTTGTCCTCCCTGGCATATTTGGACAACTTATTTGTATTTCTAAAATCCTCATCAGATCTCCAGACTTCCCAAGTACACACATCCTATCTTGCTATTGCATAATTTCATCATTTGCATCCCTCATTTAGCTTGCATAACTAGGTTTTGTAGGTTGAGTACTTATTTATCTTTTCCAAGCATTTGCTTGGTAGTGAACCCCTAAAATCTAAAATAACCCCTTTCCTAGGTCCTCCTAATTGATAATTAGCTCACCTTGTGAAGTTGATGGTCAATCCAATTAGGGTTAATAGGACATTATTGAATGACCTAATAAAAAATAGGTGAATAAACAAGCCCCCTATTTTCCTTCAGTTTAGTAAGCCTTTGTATGTTATATTGTTATCACCTCAATTCGTTAATTTCTTGCATGTATGATTAATTACCCTGTTTTCATGGCTATTCAATTGAATCTGATAGCCAAAGTATTATTTTATTTAAAATAATATTAAAATCATTTATCGTTTCCTTGTAAGGGAAGCAGTAGTTTCTCCACTATTTTCCTCCATAGTTTGTTGTTTCTTCCTATTGATAAGGCCAAAAAGGTATGCTGCACCATATGGGTGCATGGATCTATTAATCATTCATAGCATGATGAACAGTTCATTGTTCTAAAACAGACTCACACCATTCCCAAAGAATGATGACCGAAAAAATGTATCATTCCATTTTATTTTAGGTTAGTTCGATCTCTAAGATCAATTGATAGAATGCCATTCAAATAAAAATTTAATTGTTCTTTAGAACGATTCCTAGAATTATTGATCCCAAGCAATGCTTGTATGTTAGTTTCCGCCAGACATCTTGTATGCATAATATAATTCCATAAGAATGATACTTGGATTGTTCCTATTTCACCAAAAAGTGTAGCCTTTGACACTTTTGACTCATTTGGACCCTTGCCTATGGATTTTGGACCTTTTTCAACCTCTTTTTTACCCATTTCCAAGCCTTATGGCAAAAGTGTTGTAAGGTGTTGTAAAACATTTTCACACTTTCCTAGGCTTTTCATCACTAAATCAACCCTTTCTTATGCTATAATGACCCCTTATTGCACTTATAGGTCCTATCTTAAGTGTGTTTTGTGAGACAATCCTGACAAGAAACAATAATCATACTTTAATCCCCGAAAAATAATGAAAATTCCCCAAATGGATAGGTCACCACCTTGGGTGACCTAGTCCCATGGCATAAAATTCAAATTTAACTTAAATTTCTTTTGGTTTTTGTCTCTAAAACCCTAAGGTCATCCTGTATGGTGTTATTTTCACAAAATTAAGGGCACAACTTGTATAAATAAGGGTTTTCCCCTCATTTTTGAGGCTCTTCTACTTCTTCTATCTCATTTTTCTTCTATCTCCTATTCATCACTCCTCTCAAGCAAGCTAGGGTTTTGAGTAGTCTAAGTCATCAAGACATCTCTCTCAAGAAGCATTCAAGGGCTGAATCCTCCATTTATGCAACTCAAGATCAATCATCAAGGCAAGGTAAACTCCATTATTTTATGCTTCATTAATTTATTTCATCTTCTTGGTTTGATTACTCAAAAGGGGTTTGAGTAAGGCAAACCCCTAATCCCTAACAATCAACAAGTTTTCTCTTTGTGTGATTTGCAGGTCTTGTAGAAATGTTTGGCAAAGAACCAAGGTGGAAGAACATTCAATAACTTGTCCAAGCTCTTGAAGGTTGAAGAAACCCTAATTGGATCTTGAAAGACATTTGCATATCAAAATCTTCACTTTCGGGACCGGACACCTAGAGGAACAGAAAACATAGACCGATGGCTTCCATTTCTAGTTTTTGATCTTCATAAATTTAGAAGAGGAATGAGTCACCAACAATGGTGAACTAGTCCCTCTGAACCTATTTTTTATAGATTTTGTTAGATCTAGATACCCTTTTTGGCCAAAATAGACTTTGGTACAGTTTTCCAGATCTGGGACTAGGTTGCCCAGAATGGTGTAAGTGTCCTAGTAGGCCTAAATTTTAGATTCAACAACATTTCCAGCCTCTACAAGTTCCTAGGTACATACCCTTTCCATCTCCAGCTTTATGTTTTAGTTTCATGTATATTTCTTAGGTTATCTTGTACATACTTGCATATAATAGTGTATTTTCTAGCATAGTTGCATTCTTTAGGTTTTACATTCATAGTTAGCTTCTATTTTCAGTTTATTGCAGTTAGATACATTCACACACACCTCACAACCCTTAATACTTTGAATTAACTCACCCAAAAAGAATATCATTAGGTGAAAGAGAGTCATTTTTCCATCCAAGCTTCTAGGTGAAAAACCCTAGGGGCCTATTTGGGGAATCCTCTTTCCTTTTTAGCCTTATATCTTTTTGGTGGTTCAGTTCCTTATAACGAATACCATGGAAGTTGATGGACAACATGCAAATTCTTTAGACTTAGTTGTTGTTAGGATTAAAAGATAACTCTCATTCGACAGTTAGTCATTCTTTAGAACGATAATGGCTTGAACATAAACCTTAAGACTGTCACCATTAGGAGCACAAGTTTCTCCTTAGCCTAATCAAATAATACAATTGTTCCAACTTTGTATGTGTTTTGAAATGACAAGCATGTCGTTCGATTCCTTACTTTGTACAAAATGATTCAAGAATCATTTAACTTCTTTTCTAAATAAATATACATGTGTATTATATCTAGAATGATAAAAATTTATTTAATGTATAAGAACGATGGATATGTCATTTCGGATCCTTAATCATGGATGTACCTTGAGAACTAAGGGTCGCTAGATGAGACTCAAACAAATGAAACACTAGTTAACTTGAAACTGTTAATGAAACACATTGGTACAGTAACTTGTAAACTTCTGCAAACAACATTGCTATGATACAAATAGGGTATCAATATGTAGTAATTGTTTCAAAACAAAATTGTTCATCTTTCTTTGAAAAAGGAAATTTACATCTTGTATAACTGTCAGATGATATGACAAAGTTGTAGCATTATTTTGAATGAAATAATGTTTTTATAATGGTATTTATTTCAAGATGTATGCACAATTGTATTAACTTAAGTTGGCACATATATGTGTATGCACATAGACTTCCATCTATGTACATACACATACTTGTGACATACCTTATTTTGTTACTTATTTTACTCATTTTCTTTTATGATGTATATTTATTTACATTAAATATGAAGTGGTAAAATATAGTGAATGTAATCAGGTATGTGTAGGATCAAGATGGGCCAAAAAGCGACGATTGTAAGTGATATGATGGCCCATGTGGCTGATGAATTTTTTTTATCCAAAGTTGATAAAACGAAAAGGGTTTTTAAAGGAGATTCTTAGCTTTCCACCAATATAAATTATGCTTTAATTTGAATTTAATAAATAATTATTATTCATTTTTTATTTGAATTACGACTAAAATCTTCATTGATAGGCTGATTGAAAAACATCTATAGCTTTCAAAGGGTGTCACATTTTTTGAATCCGAAACATACGTCACATTCTATGTTTCACATAATATAGGATTAAAAAATAAAGAATTGAATCTCATGAATTTTTGACCAAGTTAAGGTGGTCAGACGTACGAGTTTTTATATTTTTAAAAATTTGTAATAAAAAAATAATAATTAATTATTTACTTGGAAAAAAATTACAAAAAAATATGCATCACATCAAGACACGAGTCTTCTAATTATACCTAAAATCTTATAAAAAATATTATCATTTTATTGTGGTTAGGGTGGTCAAACAGACACCTACTTCTTATTTTTTCCCTAAAATTTAAGTACTACTGCATTGATATTTCAATTTTTCACCAAATATTTTTTTTTAAAATAAAAATAAACCTAGTAGTTTAGAAACTAAATTCAATATGAAACAAATTATATTCTTACATATTTTTGAAATAATATAGTTAACTTATTCAAATTTTTACGTCCACTTGCCTAACTCTGATTTTTCTAAATTTTATTGCCACTTAAGGGCCTAATTTTTCCATGATGATCCTGCACATGCCCAATCATGTGACAAGATAATGCATGAAATTAATAGATAATGAAATGAATAGAACCACTTGATTTATCCTTTTTAATCTCTCAAGTTGTTGAATAAAGTAGAATGAATTTCTTTTTCGTTGATATGTGTAGAGAATATTCCCAAGTGTTTAGTAGAATAGTAATAGCTAAGTAGACTAGAGCACCTCAGGGTAGATGTTGCTAGGGGGTAGATATTTGCTAAGGAATATACTCCTTGTTTTGAAGGTTACCTTCCAAAATGGGTGTTGAAATGGAGTTATAGAGTGTATAGGTTTTCCTTTACCCAAAACCTATCTTTTGTTGTTGCAACTTTTTTTAAATGCTTATATAATATTGTGCTTTATGAACCATCAGACTTGTAGATCTAATGTTGGTTGCATGACTTGATGTCTTTGAAAATTCGTTCTAGAAATAGAATGCTTTCTTGATGAAATATTGATTATGTTTCTCCATATAAGAAAGGTATTTCTTGCTCACAAATTCATCAAACTTGCTTCATCACGGTAATCAGATAGGAGGTAATGTGGTAATAGAATTTCTTTGCTTAAGAATGTATACTCGTATATATATACCTATATATATATGTATATACATGCATCCATTAGCTATACCTTCTTTATTAAATATTGCATATTTTGCTTCCATGTTTATACCTGCATGTTCATATGTTGGATCCACTACATTTCTTGGCATGCACTTATGAAAGGATTATTGAAAGGTTTTCTTGCATGCTTATAAACTAGTTATCATGTTAGCATACTTGTACTTGCATATATTTACTTGTTTCTTTTAAGAAATGATGGACTAAGCAATGTTGATGGTAAACTAACATGTAGTCTTCATGACTGACTATGTATGTGCACAAGCATCAAGTACGGTGATGTTTTTGGTGTAATCCTTATGTTGATAAATCATGATGTGATTAGATGATGATATAGATTTTTTCACACATTTCATTACTCCTATTTAGTATTGCATTGCTAGATTTCCTCATGCAGGGTTAAGTATTCTTCTTTTAGGAAGAGTTCCGGGGAAGTGATTCACTTTGTGGTAGGATGGAAACACGCTCTAGCAATGTTCTTTCCCTCGTGATGAACAAAAGAGTTTCAAAGGTTGTAAGGATCCCATCAGGAAGGCTCAAGTTTAAGTTTGTTTGTAGTCTTGTATTGACCGAGAGGTCTATTTTAAGGGAAATGTTCCTATATGAAACGCTTTGTAAATGGCACAAGTACTTCAAATTATTATTTTAATATAATTCCTTATCTTTTTCTTGTGCATTGGACACGTGTCATCCCTATGTGTGTGATGTATAATTGGTGAATTTAATTGTGTTAATTAAGTTTTAATCTACAAAGGCTATTACAAAAAGGGGAATGCTTGGAAGAATAGGGTTTATGGTAAATTGATGTGGAAGTGAACAAAAATGTGAAGTTTACTTTGAAGTTGAATTCTCACAAAGTGAAGTTGGGATGGAATTTTTTGCAAGGTAAGAAGGTTTGTGGGAATAAACAAATGAAGCGAACAAGAGTGAGGAAAAGTGATGTGTGGATGGAAGTCAAAATCTTAAAAGAGGAAAAGATGACTAAGGTAGAAATATGCAAGGATTTCCAATTGAAATGAAGTACAATTGAAAGTGAAATTATCTGACAAACAACCCAAAACACCTAGAACACAATCAAAAATACCAAAAATTAAATTTTTATTTTTATTTTTAAGACATCCTAAACATTGGACAAACATGTAGAAAAAATGTAAAATATATTTTTTCCAAAAAGAGGCCCATCTAAGATCTTTGAGACCAGTTTTGAGTAAGGGCTAGCTAAGACTTAAAGTAACTCTTGGAAACAAAACCTAACAAATTTTTCAACACTTAAGCGCCTATAGACTTAGGCAGCAACAACCACTACTAGGTGCTTGTGCTAAATGACTAGTCGACGCCGCCCAAATCATAATGGCGGATTCGGTGCGAGGGCTCTATGTGAATGACCGATTGATCGGCGTAAGCTGATCCCATGCTTGGTGATGGTTAGGTTGACATGGAGTGAGCGTTGAAATTGAGTCCCATGTCGGCAAGCAAGACCTGCCTTTAGAATTCCTAAAGATTAGGTGAACCATAAGTATCAATGGGAAGAATTATTTCATTTATCTGCTTTAGAATTCCTTGTTTGGATATTATTAGAATAATTTTTATTTTCTCGCTTTTAAGATTTATGATGTGATATTATAAATATGTGGTATTAATAGTGATTATAGTTATTTCGTTATCATATTAACGATTAAATTTGAAGAGTTCTTTTAAGAAATGTATTAATTTTGTAATATTTAAATTTGAAAGGTTTTTAATGTGGAATAATTAATTTGAAGGATTTTAAGGTGTTATAATCAAATTTGAATAAGTTTTTTAAAATGTAAGTTTTTTATTGAATTATTGATAAAAGTGGACACAAATATTTTGTTGTTTTCTTTTTAATAATAAAGAATGAAATCATTGACAAGTAATAATTTAAGATTATATATGTATACATATAGATACCAAAAAAAATATAAAATATTGCAAATCATTTATAGGTGAAAATCATATTAAAAAAGCAAAAAAATAGAAATAAGTGATTAAGAAAAAAGATAAATGATTGGAACAAGTGTATGGACAATTTACAAGTTTTAAAAATTCATTTTTAGAAGACCAACATAAAATATTATAAAATAATAACAATAGTGAAATGTACTATGAAGTGGCTAATAAGCACAAATATTTACAATCTTATTCCTAAATAGTACACATTTATAATTTTTTGTAAAGTCATGTGTAGTGCTTGGTGGACAAGGATATAAATATTTTTTGTCTATTAGCAATTTGTTAACACTTTTAGATGTTATCACTAGGTTTTAAATTTTATTATGCTTAAAAATTGAAAGAAATCACAAAATTATACTTTTGGTGCTATGCATATTGTTAGAATTCATTGAGTTGTAATTTTTCTATAGTATACATATGGTAAGGTGTATCATCACTTCTTAAATGCAGAAAAATAATTCTTATGTATTATCACAATCCACTATAATACAATTAGAATGTGTTATATGTTGTAGAATTTGTATCATTAAACTAAATATTGATTAAAGATATATTTTTTCTCTTCAACATTCAACAACCAAGTACACAAATACTACAAATTTATATTTAGCTTTAACATTATAGTCCACATAAAAAAGGGTAAATATAGGGGTTTAGATATGGGGAAATCTCCATTTGTGACTTTGTCATGGGAGTCTAATCTATATTTTGAAAAAAATAATAGTAAAAATTATATCAATTTGGTTAACAAAAAATTGGCATGCCCCTCCATAAACATGTAATATTTCTACAAGCCTTGAAGTCCCCATAGAGAAGTGTTGAGAATTGATGAAAGAAGATATTTATGACCACCTTTCCAAGCACCATACATTTATATTTTTTAGACCCATTATATGCTTTGTTTATAATTTTGTCTATTTCAAAACTAGAAATTTCTCTATATTAAAAATTAGAGTAATTATTCTAAAAACAAATTATTCAAAATGTTTCCATAATTTGAATGACATTTTCTTGTAACCACTAATCTATTTTTGTATTACATTGTACTAATCTTTCTCGATATAGTTTAATTGTAATTTAAAACCTTTTATGACACATTTTTAACATGATCTCGAAATGTTAGTTATTTTCAAAACAATCTAGTATGCATCTTGTTAAACAATTTTGAATTTTTTTATTGTCCATATTTTTTTACTCTCATAATATTTTATCCAGATATTTTAAATAAAATACTGATAGTTGAAATAAATATAATATTTTTTGGATATTTCTATGGGTTTGAACTCTTTATATCTAGTATAATGTGTAAAATATATTTTGATTGAATATTTACATGTATACAAAGCTAATAATACAAAAGAATCTCTAAGAGTAAAAACCAAAGATGGGACTCCTTAACCTTGTGTAGACTCTCTATTTGATATCAACTCTTCAATTTTATTTTTATGGGGATAATCCATTCAATATCTTCTAGAAAGATGTGATTCTTGATAAAAAAAATTATTTTCTAATTCTTAGAATAAGATACCTTATAAGGTAAAAAAATACATAATAGATATATACATGCTAAAGAGGTATGGTTTCTATATTAGTCCAAATACATGTCATTTTATTCTTCACTTTTGTGTACATCCATTGTGAATAAAAGAAACAAGTAAAAAATAAAATCTACGTTACAGTAGAGATCAACTTATCATTATAAATAAATTTAATCATTTCTAATTAAAAGCCAATTTTGGTCAATCATATGATATATATGGATTCCTATATATATGACAACTTTTTCAATTGAAAAGTTGAATAAATACATACTTAGCATTAATTTATGATTGATTTATCAAATGATAAAATTATTCAAAAAAATTGATGTTTTCACAACTTTTTGTATACAATATGGTTTCTTAGGAAAAAAACATTAAAAAATATTCTATGGCCTCTAAGTTTGATGCCCACCTCTTCCATTTAAAATAATATTTACAATGTTTTTTTAGCATAACTATGTTGATCATATCCAATGATCATGGTATTCTAAGAAAAATCCCTTGCTTTTTTGGGAAAAGGTGCATTGTTCATCTTGCATAATGCTAAAAAAATAAAATTAATATTACTTGTGGCACACCTAAAGAATCTAGGGATGCATGCATCACATGGGTTAGACATTCTTGGGACCATTTTGTATGTTTTATGTAACATTAAGATACACATTTAATGTGGGTTACATATTGACAAATATTTATTATGGAGAAAGCATAGTACCAAAAGTTAAATAAGAGAGACATATTTTTTAAGCTCATGTTTTTAGAAACATGATTTATGTAATACCACTTGGCGGTTTTATGTAAGATTATTTCTATAACTGAAAGCATAAGAGTAGTTATTTAGGTTGACTAGTTGTTTATCATAATCTTTGATTTTTTGGCTAAGATTGATTAAGCATCTCTTATAGGTTGCATGTGCAAGGAGTGGAAGAATGTATTGGGATTTTTTGTTGCATGATTCTCATTTTCTTATTAAAATGGACTAAAAGTAGGTAGTTTGATGTTCAAGAAGGCTTGCATTAAGAATTCGCAGATTTATTGTAATCTTTTTTTAATGAGATAATGCATTGAGTGCATGTGAGTATTTTTGGAGATAGGGTTTCTCTTTATGATGGTTTTTCTATGGTACATAATGTATCATATTGATGGTATGGTTGTCTCTTCTTCACATTGTACATTCTAAATACTTTTTTGATTGGTTTTCTCTCTTTCAGGGTTATGAGGAAATAGTTCATTATGACTAAAATTTTCCTTTCAGATTTAAGCATATTTTCAAATAATTTTTATGCATATTTTATGCTACCACATTTTTCATACACATCAACAAGGATATTTGAATAATATCCATGATCTATTATTTTGATCTCATTTACATTCTTAGCATTTTTATTTTTCTAAGCTATCATAGGCCATGAAATTTGTGACAAAGGTGAAATTGTTAGGTTTGATGCCTATACCGATATGATGCATTTAGGAAAGAGTTTGAGTGACTCCTTAGGCCATTTTGGATATGAAACAATTAGTACATTCCAAAAGAACTTATATTCTTTAGGATTTTAAAAAATAAGCTACTAGCTACTAATATTCTATTCTTCCCAAATCTTCATATATGATAAGAAGTGAATTCCTTATAATTGCCTCTACTTCAAATCATTCTTAAAATATATGAGCATATAATTATTTGGAATATAATAGGGATTTTGAGCTTTTAAATCCACTAGAATGGTATAAATTGTCACAAGGTTCATCTCACTATCTTTGTGTCATATTTGATAAAAAAACTTTTGATAACTTCTTCAAAATGACAACCTTGAACATATCCTTTGACCATAGCATTCTAACATGTTAGGTAGATTTAGAACACATAGTTAAGTAGTTTGATTGAACCCTTAATATTATCATATTTAACATAAATAATTATAAGGGAATTTCCCATAGAAATAATAGATTCAAATCCAGTTTGAATAATTTTAGTGCTTACCTGCTTGCCCATTTCTAGCTCTTATAAGTTGGAAAATTAAATTAAAACACTATAATTCTTTTAATGTAGAATCTAATTATATGCTACTTTGTTGCACTTTACAATTATATTGTAGAGATTCTTTATCCTTTTTTCTATGAACATGTAAAAAATCATTGCATTCCATGAGACTACATTTGATAGATTCATTTCATTAAACACTTTGCAGGTGTAATGTGTATTTATACTTTTTCATACATTCTCACAAGTCTATTTATAATATATATACTAGAATGGAATCTAGTATTGATAATATGGGAATATAGCCACTTACCCTATTCATTACTTTCAAGAAAGCATAGGTAACTAGTGAGGAAAATTGAAAAAAAAATCATTTCTTATGACTTGTGTCTAACTTTGTATTTATTGATACAAATGCAACAAATATTATATATCTATCTATTATATTTTTCAAAATAGAATATTATATATCTATTAATTATTTTATTGTTTAGTTGAGAGATTAATAAATATTAATTTTTAATATAAAATAAAATAAAATAAACAATTGAAAATTTGAAATTCTAGACTATAAAAAATTAGAAGTTAAAAATTTACATAATAACAAGCAATCTTAATCTTCAAGATTTTAAATTTAACAATTTAAATGACAAAAAAATTAAAAAAAAATTAATGACAAAATATTTATAGTAATATAAAAAGCCTTTTTTTTTTAACTTAGTAAAAAGAAGTTTATCTATGAATGGCCTATCAATAAATGAGAAAACGAAAATCAAATTTAAGTTGGTTTTCCCATAAATAGAATGGCCCATGGAGATAGCTGTTTCAGAGACTGAGCTCTCTGCTACCACCAAAGTCATCCTCAAATACATGGAGGTCCAATATATACGCGCAGATGTGAAAATATATTTATTGTGCTTGAAAATAAATGATACTAGGTAAGGGGAGGATTTTAAGATACGGAGGAGGAGACTAATAGGTTAAATAGATTAAATAGAGGAAGATTTACGTTTGAAAGAAAAATCTTGCTTCTTGATTATCTAATGATTTGAGATTGAATTGATTTTTCTTTAGAATTGTGGATGGAAAAATATCTTGGAAGTGAATTAGGATAGTGATCGATGGATTTTTTATTGGTAGGTGGAGATGTAATAAGGTAAGATATTTCTTATTTTTATATAGAAATATAAAAATGTTAATATTGATATAATAAATATAATATAACATAGCATATAATTAATTAATATGTTTAATCTGAATGATAAATAAATCAATAATGTTTGGATCATAAATTAATATAAGTTATGGTAAATATTTATAATAGTAAATCAAAGGTTCAGAGGGGTGGGGGGAGGTTAGTTCGATTGACTAAAGCATCTTTTTGTAAGTAAGAGGTCACGAGTTCTAGTCTCCCCCCATCTCTGTGGTACCAGAGAGTGTTGCGCTAGCATCACCAATCATGTAAAAAAAAATTACTAGGTGCATTGCAGTTTATTTGGAGGGGGCTACCCAATTCCTGTAGTCTAAAAAATGATAAATGAAAGAAGTGATTAAAGATTTTATTTGGTTTTGAAATCATGTAGACGTTGATTCTTTTGATTCATTGAAATATTATGATAGAGAACTGATAACTAGAACATGCAATTAAATTAGAGATTAAGGATTTAGACAAAGATGACCATTTCTTAATTAATTTTTTAAGGTAACATTCATAGTCTAGAACTTGTCTATATTAAAAATATTTTAATATTATATGCACATAAATGCATAAAGATGTGGGACAAAAAAGTGATTAATCATAGATTTTAAGGGGTGATATAATCACATTTATAGAATCATGATCAAACTAGAATGTATACATGCTATAACACATATAGCACTATTTTGAATTTTAACATTTTTGTTTCTTATTTGAATATTTTTAGTGTATATATAATACATGCACATTATATACCAAGCTCATATTATGACACAAGTGTGTTATGCACAATTGAAAAATTTAAAAGGTCACCCATTAGGCTTGAATTTCAAAGTATAAGGATAGGACACACATATTGGGCTTCTAAATCCATGATTTTCATATAAAATACTTTTTTCTTTCTCCTTGTTAGATTTACACATTTTAGAATAAAATTCCATGAACAAGAAAATTCAAATTTAGTTCTTAGCTTTTTACCATATAATTTATTTTTATTAAGTAAATTAAGATATCTATTTTGAATTACTTTTAGTGATGTCTTTATTTTCCTCAAATATAATTTATTGGAATTTTTCATTTTTTTCTAAATTCAAAAAATATATAATAATTTTCTTTTCTTTTTTATACATAAATTGAAAAAAAATATATTTTCTATTATTTTTGTGAGAATTAATGTGACACACATACTTAGTTATAATTTTTTTTGGAATACATCCAATTACAAAAAATATTTCTTAAAAAATGGTTTTTATCTAAAATTACCAAAATCCTTTGAATCAATAGATAATCTTTAATATCATCAAAATATTTCATTTAAAACATGAAATCTAGCCAAAAACCAGTAATTAGTTGGGTTTCTGGAGATAGACAATGACTAACTATTTTTTTTTATTGTGTGGTTCATCATATTTGTCTTCTTTCTTTTATACTAGATTTTGTCTTAAATTAAATTTAATATTTTTGGTTCTTCTCTACAAATCTAATTGTTTTTGTCCCCCTATTTTTCTAAAAAATTAATATCCTTTTATGTCTTCCTAAATGCTTTAGCTAACCCTATAATTATAAGTAGTCATAGAAATATCTATTTAGTCTTTCATGTAGGTTAGGTTTTGGTTATATCCATTAGTCTTAGTCTTGATCAAATTGTTCTATGCACATCTATATTTGTAAGCATATTTGTGTACACACTAGTCTAATTTAATAATTAAGCTTCTTACTATGAGGATTGATGCTAAATGTGAGTGTTTCTTTGGTGACATTTAAGCTTTAATATAGCATTAGTTTCTTCATTGTTTTGGATTCTATGTTATGCTCTAATTTACCCAATATCATTTTCCCTAGCAACCTAACGATCATGATCTCCTTGTCACACATCTATTTTGGTTCCATCAACTTCTTGTTTTATTTTATTTCACTCAACTTATGATGTTTTAATGTACTTGTGAATATGCCTATGTTCCTTTTCTAGGTTTCATTGCTAAGAAAGTAAAATGAAATGAAAGCATTGCTATAAAGGTGGAATTTTGTGATTATTTTATTAATTATCAACAAATGTATACAAAAATTTGGGCCCATGTTTTTCTAAATAAATAAAAGGTTTATACCTTATTTTTTGGAGTCTTTTTTTTCACAAGTGGACAATATTAAAAAAGCATATGTAGGTGGTTGCACACAATATCTTTCCATTTTTCCTTAGATACATATACTTCACATTTTTAGATACATATACTTCACATTTTTAGTTCAAGTGTACTATTATTTTTCATTTCCCATTGAATCGTAATATATTTATGCATGGAATTTTGATTATTTCTAAAAGTATTTTCATTTTCGATTGACTCATAATATATTTATGCATGGGATTTTGATTATTTCTAAAATTATGATGAACACAATCTTATGATATTTTATTATATATATTTAGTCCTACTTCTTACCTACATCGAGCTTCATACATTTAAGACATTTAGTATTTATTTCCTCTTCTTCAAATCTACATGATATTTGTATTCCTAAACTTAAATTGATAAAAGATAGATAGTTGGATTGAATATTATCAGTGATTTGTGAACTAATATATGAAGATATGAGAATGTGTACATGGTATCATTTAAATTATAGGCCTACAAATTAAATTGAGTTTTTTCAATTACATAATTTTGGTCCTTCTACCATACTCTTAAGTACTAAAAATTGGGCCAAGGAAGATTTGAAGACTATGTAAGAACTTACCTTGTTTCCTACAACTATTTACTAATTTGATAAATCCTCAAGTTGAATTGATTTAATAATTCACAAATGTCAATGTCCCTAGAGCTAGAAGAAAATTAAAATGATAAAATTTTATCGTGTATGTAGGCATAGGGAGTTAGTTAAAGAAGTGTTATAGAAAGGATTTTCCAAAAGGTTTTCCTTATTCTATATTTTTATTTTAAGGACAATAATATTAAAAATTTATTTTTTTAGTGCTAAGGGCATGCATGTTGTAATTTAATGAAGGAGAAACTTACATGTAAGGTAATTTTTTTGTTGAATTTCTATATAAGATTCATATTCATTGCTAAGAATCAATTACATTTCTCAAGTTATAGTTGAAAATATGTGTACAATATATTCTTAGATAACTTGGAAAGAATTATTAAAACTTCAAGGAGCCTTTCTCAAGCATACTTTGCACCATAATATAAGGAATGTGTTTCTTCATCCATGGATAGTTTTAGTATGTTTAGTCTTTGATGCTATATAAAATACGTTCTTAGTTTTTGCACATGTTTGTGATCAATATTTACCTATGTGTATGTGAATATCAAATATAGTTCCTAATATTCTTAGTTTATTTATGAATAGTGACAACTAAGCTTACTCATGCATTTTTCTTTCAGTTTTGAAGCTTGAATCTAAATACAGTTTTAAATATAGGCACTAATTCTTAACATTTTTTCTCTCCAAATAAAAAAATAATTACAAATTGATCCACATTAGTGATAGTGTTAAAATTTCTAATACATCTATAATCTCATTATGTTAACAAGACCCTATCTTAAGAAAAAATAATTAGAAAACTCTAGAGGACTTTGCATTTATATCAAAATATTAATCATGTATGAAATATACTCTTAAATGACATAGAATAACCATTTTTTGCATACATGATTTTATCGTTCCCTTAAATGAGGTTTTAGGTCTTAGAACTAGTAAACCAACACATTGAGGCTTAGTGATAAAATACTAGTATTTAATGCATAGTTTATGGTTAAGATTAATATTATTTGAGTCTTACAATTTCTCCTTAATTATCCTATATTAACCTCAAGGAACCTCTTAGGTCTTGTAGAGATTGAAGAAGAAGAATGACCTTTTATAAATTAACTTTCCATTTTTTCCAATATGTTATCATGAGTACCAATGAATCACCCTAAGTTAGACTTTCTTTAGGCTTAGGGCTTGGTTTGTTCTTTAGGTTTTATGGATCCAAAACATTTAGAGTCAACACATTCTATCATTATCTATGATATTCTAGGGGATATTAATGCACTTCAATATGCAAGGTAATTATCAAAGACTCTACTAATGATGGAGATAACCTAGACCTAATTCTAACCTTGAAGATCAAGTTGTGCCTCGAGGTTTTTTAGTTTGAGGTGGTGATGACTTTGTTGTCCAAAATTTAATGTTTATGTATGTTACTACAATCAAGTATATGTTGTGATATTTTATTCCACATTTTGTAAGGGTCTAACACATTCTTTTATGGTCTAAGAAATCTTCATTTCTAATCTCTTTAAGGAAATTTTCTTTTCCTTAGTAAAATATTGAATTACATAATTGCAAAATATTATATCCTTTAGTCATGCTATAACTATTATGAATTATGGGTTGTTGGAGTGAGGAATAATTGAGGACTTCTCCATCCTATGATCCTAACCCAAAGTACCATGATTATTATAAGTCATGATAATTTTATAGTGAGGCTTCATATTTATGAAAGTAGTTGTGAGTCCTCCTCCTACCTATATCAAAATAAAAATGCATCCATATTTGAGTTTTTGATTTTATGTAGCACATTCATATTCTTGAGCATGTTGTTTTGTAGTCTAATACTCACTATGTAAATTTATAGACCCAACAAGTTAAACCTTTGAAAGTGCCCCTTCTCATTAATGTATATAAGAAATTAGGAATCCATTAGATCTGGTTAGTTTCCTTCAATCCATGCCAAGAAATGTATATGTTCACATGTATAGGTTCGATAGGTATGATGCAACATAAGGAGTGACATACATTCAAGTATTTATCGATCTTATAAATTTATTTGATATTGAGCATTTATATATGTGGATGAGGCTTCTTGTCAAATATGTATGGGGGTGTGCAAACAATTAGTTTAGTGGTTTCAAATTTGAACTAGTATTTCTCTTCATGAGATTATCTTTAACTAGATTTTAATGAGTATTTTTCATGTGAAATAGACTATAGTTTTATAGTCCAAGAACTTGCTAATATCAAAATAAAAGAGGGGGATTTTCTCTCTATTTTTATCAAAATATTAGTAACTATAATTTTAAACATCCTTATGGATATGAGGATTGATTTATTTATGTGTTTGGACTTTTTATGTTGGGTAATTGAGACTATCTCAAGATTTATTGAAAAGGAAATGAAGCATACAAGTCTTCACCAAGATTATGGGTGGGATATCCTTGAGAGTGAGATAAATAGACGATCATATGGAGGGAGTGTATGAAGATGTTGATGCTTTTAATAAAGGTGTTGCAAGTGTTTTCTCAAGGGAGGTAGATGATCATATGATGGGATGTATTTACAACTATATTGAGAGTGAAATAAATAAATGGAATTTGTATTCAACCAAAATTATCCTCTAAGCAATACTCTAGAATGCAGAAAAAAATCATACAAACTTATTAAAAAATAAAAGGAGACTTAAATATAATTACTCTTAGTATAAAAAAAGAGGTATACAAATATCAATCCAAACTCTTCCACATCAGCTATCAATTTAATTTCTCATTCTCCACATTGTAATATATGTCTTCAAAAATATCTTTCTCAACAAACTCATTCAAAACCATTTTTCGTGTGTAGGTAGACACTTGAAAATCACAACCCAATACAAAGAGAGATTTTTCCTCCTCATCCAAATTATATTTTATTTACTTCATTTGCATAATTTAGAATAAAATAACTTCACATTTAAAATAGCATGTAACTTGTCATTGTTCATGCTATATAGCTTTCTACTAAAATGAGCTAAAAACAAATCAACTTCTAAAAAATAATATTAACCCAATGCATGGAATAAAATGAATTACAAAAAAGTGATGCATGACAAACTTGTCTACAAAAGGTCAACATCAGCTAAAAGTAATAAATGTTAATGGTTAGCAAATAAAATATAATCAAGGTAATAAAAAAAATTCTCAACATTACAAATAAATATAATAAAAATATTTTATAAATTTATTTTTTCTATTTCAAGACTATGTTTATGATCAACAACAATTTTAGATGTTATTTTATGCATAACAAAAAAAATTGTAGTTAACATGTATCAAAGTATTTGTTGATTACATGAATTTCATAACACACAAAAATACATGGTTTACTCTTCCTTCTCTAGTCAAATTTTATATTATTTATTACTAGGAAAGCATCTAGATGATGCTTAATGTCTCCAATTTTATACTCAAAAAAAATATAAATCAAAACATCAATGTGCATGACATCCAAGATTGCTACAATGGTACATGTCAAGACTCGGTACCTAATGATGTATCACGTCCTATAAATAATTAATACTGATTAGTGCATGCTTATGATATTGTATCAATTTTTCAATAAATCACTTGTAAATTCAACTATAGACTTTTTTTCAACTTTCCAAAGATATCATATAAATTACAATTAATGTAACCATTACGCCTCCTTTTGATGTAAATACTAATAATAAATAAAATACTAACTTCTATTTATCCTACTCATGTTCACAAGAGTTTACTTGCAAAGTGTGATAATTATTGAAAGGTCTACTCCACATCGTCTAAGAGATTATAGAGGGCATCACTCTCTCAAAGAGCAAAGCTCCGAATGGATAGACTAACATGTCAATTCCTCTTTATCAAAATAAAAAACATTTTACTACTATAATAGGTGTCACTTAAAGATTTGTGCTAGTTTATACGTTGGTGGTAGCTGACATTAATAAAAAACATTTTACTACTACATTAGGTGTCACTTAAACATTTGTGCTAGTTTATCCGTTGGTGGTAGATGACATTAAGGCTTGCCCGTCGAAACTGGTAAGGGAAAATGAAATAATCGACTCATTGCGTGGATGTTAAGAAAACACGTTTCGGTGGCATTAAAATGCTCCTAAACAGATCAATGCCGCCGAACAATACCCTAAAAGAGGCGGAAAGGAATCGTCGACTCATTACGTGGATGTTAAGAAAACACGTGTCTATGGCATTTATACGCTGTATCAGTTTGAAGAGGACCACCAAAAAATTGATAATCTTTGGAACATAAATTGCCTATAATAGGCAGCCACTAATAACAGCCTTTCTATGTACTTTGAAATTCTGTATAAGATAGCATGACAATGGAGAAAGCCGAGTTTCTCAGGGGTAAAACCATTCTATAGTTGGCGCGACGGGTTTTCTGGGCAAAGGTATGCAATGGTGTTTTCTGTATCATGTTCACTATATCTACTAATATAGTAAGCTGTTCACGTGAATGTCTGCCTAGGTTTTTTATTGTGTACTCATGCAATTCAAGCTGCGATGGATTTTACAATTTTCGTGGAGAAAATCCTGCGAGTACAACCAGATGTAAGATGTATTTTTACACTCATAAGGTCTGAAAATGTGGAGTCCGCCCAAGCCAAACTCCAAAGCCAGGTATAATATTATAGCACAGCTTGAATGATAAACTCAATCTATATAGATGTGTAATTCTATCATGTGAAATGTTTTCTTTGTAGTTGATATCCAAACAGTTGTTTGGGCTTCTACGAGAGCGTTACAACGAAAGCTATCAAGAATTCATGTCAACGAAGATTGTTCCTGTTGTTGGAGACTTGGCACTCAATGATCTGGGAATCGAAGAAAGTATTAGGGACGAACTCTGTGCAAAGATCGATATTGTTGTCAATGCTGCGGCTACCACCAACTTTAATGAGAGGTCTGATATCATGTATATATATAGAGAGGGGGGTTTTTAGTAAAATTTATTGTCTGTAATTCACAGTCAGCAATTTATTGTCATGACACATTCATCATATATACAATTCACTTTCAATAATTCATTGTCATCACATATTTATCGTATATACAATTCACTTTCAATAATTCATTGTCATCACATATTTATCGTATATACAATTCACTTCCATCAATTCATCGTCATGGTATATTTATCACATATACATTTTTGAATATTTAAGTGATCAAGAGCATTCCAAAAAAAAAGTACAGAGATTTTGTTGAATGCATAAGAAAATATATAGGACAATAATGAATTGCTGATGGTGAATTGTATATATGATGAATATGTCACGAAGATGAATTGCTCAATTGCTGTCCATGAATTCAACTGAACCCATAATGAATAATTGCATGGATAATTGAGGTCAATTCTGAGATCACCACTATGATTATTTTGTGTTGTACATGGCTTTGTAAATTGCAGGTACGATATTGCCATGAAAGTGAATGCATTGGGAAGTAAGAATGTGATCAACTTTTGTAAAAGTTGCTCCAACCTTCAACTTCTCTGCCACATTTCCATAGGTGAATACAATGTCTTTGATTGCTAGTGCAGTTATGCGATAATATGATGAAATGAATATTAAAATATTTATACGATGGGATCTCATCTTCAATGGTTACTTAACTGCTCTTTTGGTTGATCTCTGGGTATGTCAGCTTATGTGAATGTTGGAAGCATGGGCGTGATTAGAGAAGAAGTTTTAAGGCTTTCGTACAGCAGTGAAGAAATATCACTCGGTCAGATAGAGTCAGAATGCTATTTAATAGAGTAGAGCATAGAAGAATTCAAGAATGCTTCAGGTGAAGCATGGTCAGAGGAGGAGGAGTCCAAATATATGAAGGAATTTGGGGCACAAAGGTAAATGCACTTTGCTTGTATTTGAAGATTCTACATGACTTTCAATGCTTAGCCAAAAAGAGTTTGAAATTACATGTAAAAATTTGAACAGGGCGATGAACTTTGGATATCCAAATGCTTATGTTTTCACAAAAGCAGTTGGAGAGATGATGGTGGAATATTTCAGGGAAAATATACCAATAGTTATCATTCGTCCAACAATAATCGAGAGTAGCTTAAAAGAGCCATTTCCGAGATGGATCGAAGGCATCAGGTACAATAGTTGGGCCAAAAGTTAAAAACTCGATGCTTTAAATAGAAATCTTCTTTTTTAAAATTTTCCATGAAGTTCCTAGGAGTAAACTAAATTAACTTATAACCTATTAGAGCATAAGCACCAATAGGAATACAAAACAACAATATTGTTTTATGAGATTAGAATAGAATTTTAATATATATTTTTCTTTAAATCAATTAATTATTTAACATTCAAATTATAATTAATCAATTTATATTAATATATAAAATAAATAAAATTTAAATTATAAGGATTATAAAATTAAACAAATTTATGTTGATTTAAAAAGAAAAATAAGATGATTTGAATATCAATCAATCTCTCCCACTTTTCTTTGTAAAGTTATTCTTATTTCTTAATATTGCTCAATTAATATAAATTTTAGTATATATATTCTAATCTCTAACCCTTTGCTTCATATATATCTATGACCAACATATATTCACCATGTACAACTAGTGACTTACACTACTACTTGTAGGTTCAAGATCCATTGCCCATTTCTTATATTATCTTAATATGACCATGGCGAAATTCATATATTAGCATGTCTTTTGACCATCTATGTCACATTGACTATGAGAAAGACTATCATTTCCTAAGTACAATGGCTATTATCCTAATGATTCTTTCTATCCCTAGCCATTATGTGCATCATCAAATGATGTCCCTAACCACACTTTGTCAACACTCCTTTGTCATAGACAATACAAGGTTTAAATATGAGTTTCTACCATTTCAAATATATTAGAAGGTTTAAATATTTATTAGTCTCACCACTTTCAATAAAAGGTTACCACACATAATTAAATACACAATTAATAAATGATCTTTCAAATCATATAATTATTCTTTGATGCCAAAAAAGATACTATGACTTGTTCGATAAGTATGTTCCACAATTAAGATAAAAAATAAGAAAATAATAGTTACAATATTTTGTGTTCACCTTATTATCAAAATAATATTTTTCTCAAAATTTAGAAAACAAACAATAAATAGTACTTTTGTGTAAATAAATGTGAATTGCTTTCTATAAATTTTGCATATTGTGAATAAATTGATTCTTTCCTAATTTGTTTACTTTCATTCAACGAAATTCAAAAGATTTTATAATAATATTAAAAAATAATGAACTACTTCATTATGTTTATATCAACTCTCCTTCTATCTTCTCCATAATTTAATACCAATACTAAACTAGAAATATAAACTAAAAAGTACATCATGATTATATAAAATAAAAATAATTTTTTTTTTAACAAAATTATAATTATATTTCAATGTGTTGCCTTCTAAAGCCCTGCTTTCTCTTTTCTTATACAACCAACCAAAAATTTCAACCACAACTAACCAAAGTAAAAAATCAATATATTAAACATAATATCCAAACAAAGTTTGGATCAGAAAGATAAAAGAAAACGATGAAACATCCCATGTAAATATTAGTTGGTGATTTTTATGATCTCCCATACACTTGGTCGGATGCTCTAATGGCGGTTCCTTTAAATTATGAGAGGGGTTTTTTATTGTGTTAATATATGATCTTTATTGCTATATCATTGCAGGATGTTGGACCCTGTAATAATTGGATATGGAAAGGGACGAATCTCGTGGTTCCCGGCTGATCCACATCTAGTGCTGGATGTCGTACTTACAAAGCCATACGCTGATTTTATATCCTACCAATCTTAATGTTGTTATGAGGTGATGCAATTTGTAGCTAATAAATTATTAAAGAATATGACATGTTACACTTGGTTCTTTGACTGAATCAGATTCCGGTGGATATGGTTGCGAATTGCATAATAGCATCGATTGCGAGGAATGCTTCACAGCCAGGTCTATTCGTGTATCACGTAGCTTCCTCCCATGCAAACCCATTAACAGACAGTGCAAATCGGGATTATTGGTATAACTACTTTTCGGCACATCCGTGCACATCCAAGAGTGGGAGGATTGTGAGAGTGAAGGAACTAGGCTCTTTAGAACGCATGGCCAGATTCAAATTCCACATGATTCTCTATTACCTAATCCCTCTCCAGGTAATAAAACTTTAGCTTACACATTCCATTGCATGTTTTTGTTATCTTGACTGAGACATGAAATGAATATGGCAGATACTCTATATTGTGGATAAACTTCTGCTAGGGTATTTCGGGCTGAGACCGCTCTATACTCGTCTAGTTAGAAAGTACAGACTTGCAATGAAGCTCGCCCACATCTACGAACCCTTTGTTTTCTTCAAGGGAACGTAAGACACCAATTCACTCCTCTTGATTGCCATGTATCAATTATTTATTGGAGGTCTTTAGAGTGAAATCTGAAGTTCTTGTTCCTCATGATCCACAGGTTCGACATCTCAAATACGGAAGATCTGTGGAAGGAAATGTCAGAGAGAGATCAGAAGAATTTTAACTTTGATGTTAAGAGCATAGATTGGAAACACTATTTCCTCAATTGTCATATTCCTGGGCTTCTAACTTACGCTATGGGAGGATCAAAATAGGACTTTTGCTTTCTATTGATATGTTAGCATGATATGCCATGTTAATAAACACAATATTATAATAAGCTTTAATGTTTATTATGTTTATAAGTTAAATTGTGTAGTGAAAATAACAATTATTATATGGTTTATTAATGTTGGATTTTTTTATTGATATTCAGGTTTGCTGGTTTAGTTAGTGGTTTTGTTTCTTCTCGTTGTAATAAAAAGATGAAAACATTTGTGGAGAGGAATCCTTGTATAACGATACAACTGAAATCTTTGAAACATTTTTGTAAACCACCTTGAGCTAGTTGGTTGGTGTTTCTCACTTTGTAAAGATCAATTTTCGGTAGTTCTGCTGGGTTATTGCTTTTTGTCTGTTGTGCTTTCTGTTATGTCCCATCTCGTTGTTTTTCCTTGTTTGTTCCTTGTTGTTTTGTTGTGCTTATCACTATATCTTTATCTTTGTAAAAGGGATCAGGGCCCTTTCAGAAACCTTGTTCTTTTAATAAAAAATAATTATTATATGGTAAGAGTTTTGTTAGATTTAAATGTTATAATTTTTAATATTTAACTGATTTCTTAGTATTTACATGGAGATTATCCTTTTCAATGTAAACAAATATGGTGTAAATTTAAAATAATTTCAAAATTAGATCTCAATGTGTGATATCTTTTTTGAAAATATTTTATCATTTTAATTTTTGTTTGGAGTTTTCAAATTTCAATATGAATTTAAATCTATTATTTTGAGAGCTTAGGATTTTATCTATAGCATAAGTTTAAAGCTTACAAATTGCATTATAATAAATAATAATTACGCCAAAGGCGTGTCCCTATATGAACTTTCCAAGTTCATTTTCTCCTTCAACAGTTGAAAAGCAATGAGAGACCCTGGTTTACAGTGAAATCAATCTCAACTGTCTATCATTTTTTTCCTTTTTCTGGCTATTTTTTTGTTGTTTTTGCTGCTTTCCCCGCCATTATCGGTTTCTGCTCCAAACGCTTCCTTGCTAGTATTAATGTTCCCTCTTTGAAACATTACCAAGCATCTTCAACGGCGTGCATTTCTCATTATTTAAGATGGTATATTCTCCTCGTTGGTATTGACGATCAACGACATGCATTTCTATAGCTTGAAAATAAAGTTTCGACGAGGGTTTTAGAGTATGTTTATTAAAATGAAAATTACTGCCAAGATCCTAATAATGAGCACATTTTAGGTTTTAAAATTATGACATCCATTTTCTAATTTCCCCTAATGTAAGGCCCACTCTAAATGTGAAAAGGTTGAGACGGTCAAACTCTTCGGTTAATGCAGGAGTACGTGGTTGTATACAAACCTCTCATCTACTAAACCTTGGTTAAAGATGTGCACACATAGTCGTTGGCCTAATTTGATGACTTGTGGAAGTGCAAAGTCTATGGGGGTGCGAGGAGAGAAGTAAAGCTTAATTTATCATAGTTGTTCCCTTCTCCATCTTCTCACCGTCACGATAAAAATAGAAACCCTGAAAACAAAGAAGACTCATAGGTTGTGTGGGAATTTCTAAGTGACGCATTTCAATAGGGAAAGGAAATGCTACTATTTTCAATTTCTACATGGAAGTTACAATGCTTTTAGAATTAAATAATATTTTATATAATATAGATTATAATAGTATATTTAATATTTTATGTAATGTAAATTTATTTTAAAAATAATAGTATGGTTATATTTATAAATATATTATTTTTTATAATAGAAATTATTACATATAAATATATCAGTACATATTAAAATATATATAATATAATTATTTATTATTATATATAATTTTTGATATAGCATAAATTATTATTTTTTATATAATGTAAATTATTAAAGTACAAATTAAATATTATATAATATAATTATATTTATTATTATATAAAACTTTTAATTGATATAAATTCTATCATTATAAATAAATATGTGTTTAAATAATAAATATACATATATATCAAATATATAATTTTATAATATAATTTTTTTTTTAATAATTTTTTAATTTACATTCTTTTAAATATTATATAATAATAAATATTAAAATATTATATACTATATTTACAAAATAAGTATAATTGCATAATAAATATAAAAAGTAATACATAAAATTTAAAAAATAAATATAATAATATTATTTAATAATAAAAATAAATTAAAAAATAAATAATAATATTAAAATCATTTCTAAATGATCTATCAATTGATCTCATTTACTATACAAATGTGTGCAAAACATAAACCAAATTTTCCCTAATTGACCTTCCATGTAATACGCCTTTGTTTTTCTCTATTGTGCGAATAGTGTTGTTCTCCTTTGTTATGCTTTAGTCTTTGTTTGTACTTTGACTATGGTACTTGGTTACTGTTTGATCACTATCTTTATCGCGATTTGGTGATGTATTTTGATGTGATGATACTGTATTCAGATGTTATTATGATGGCATGTTTTGGATTAGCTTAGTGGATATTCAAATTAATAATGTTTTATGCTTTTGATTAAAGTAATATTTTAGATACATTAGTTAGTAATATTGTATTGGTGATGGGGACGGTATCACATCACTCGCTTGTGAGCACCCTGTGATTCCGTGATTTCCTCTTCACTATGTGTTTAATTATGACATATATATGCATGTGTATATACTCTTTGTTCATAGGTTGACAGGTACAAGACATCGACTCCACCTGGTTTCACAAGTTTGAGTGTGTTCATTGCCCAACGACATTCGACTGGGAGATAGTAGCTAGGTTTTCTATGCCAAGTCATCACCCTAGTCACAGTGTGTCATCGGGTCTTAGTCGAGTTAAGTTGCTTTAATATTGGTCCTTCTCTTGGATTATTTAATTATAAAGGTAAATAAATGCTTTTGTAGTTAAATTGTGGATTAAATTTATCTTATTTTATGTTAGTAATGTGATCTAATTTATTAATGAATTTAATTTAATTAATAAATAATTTAATCTTGGATTAGATTATTTTATTTATTAATTAAATTTATTATGTTGAAATAAGTTAAGTTATTCATTTTGAAGTAATGGATATATTGTTTGAAAATTAAAATTAAAGAAAAAGAATTTAAATTTCGTTTTAGAAAATTTTGAATTCAAAAATTTTAAATAGAGATATTTTCTATTCTGTTTTGAAAAATTTATGAGGGTGGTTGCATGGATATTTTTGGGAATTTTCTTTATTATTTGGTTTTTTGGAATGAGTTTTCTGCAACAAGTATGAGAAATTGAAAATAGAGAAGGAAGAAAAAATGAAATTTGTTGTTGGATTTTGGATTTGGAAAAAGCAAGTTGAATTTGTGGAGGAGCTGGAATCAGAAGAAGAATTGAGAGCTCCATTGTCAACCTTCAAGCTTTTCATTCAGGTTTTCTTCTCTTTCAATTAGTGTCATTTTGAAAGTTTCAAGATTTCATTATGCTGTTTGAAAACATTTAAATCCTCTATATGGTTTCCAAAGAAAACCCATTTTAAATATGCTCTCAAAACTTGAAACTAGTATTGGAAATGAAATTTAATTCAAAACAAAAAAAAATATGAACTCTTGGCTGTCAATGATTATTCCATATTTTTATTTGCTCAAATTATTCCTTCAATCTTTTATGGGGATGTTGGGATCTATATATATATACATATATATATATATATATATATATATATATATATATATATATATATATTCAAAATATTCATCTGGGGGGTTATGCTATCAAAACATTTCAAAAAAAATCCCCTGTGGAGGTGCGTGGATTTCGAAAAATCTGCAGACCGCCCCCATTGGAGGTGCTATGGGGAGCCGCGCTAGTCGCCCCTATCGCTGGTGCAGAGGATTAGCACTGCCACCACCATAGTGGTGGTCAGTTGTTCTAAGCACAGTCGGTGCCATAAAAAAAATAAAATTAATATATTAATATTTATTATTATATTATAATATTAATATATTAATATATATTATATTTAATATAATATGTATTATTGATTAGTGTTATATTATATATATTTGTTTTAGTTAATTAAAATAGATATATAATATATATATATATATATATATATATATATTGTGATCCTTATAAAGTGTTACTTCCTAAATGTGAGAGATGTTAGATAAAACTAATAGTGCAATAAAAAGAAACAATAAGATAATAGGGCACCTCAATGATTAGCCTAAGAAAATGAACAATATGAAAGCAAGATAAACAAATAAATTGCTGTTATACCTTCATGTTGTTGCTTCCTTGGTTGGCCCTTGATGTTGAAGTCTTGTGTGCTCCTTGGATGGCAATGAAGATGAAGTGGATGCAAGATGAATTGATGCAATATGGATGCTAAAATGGATGAGAGTTTGAATGACAATTTTGCAAGAGTTTATTTACAAAAGACTTGATCCCTCCAAAATGAAGGAATTGAAGGGGTATTTATAGGCCAAATTGAATTCTCTAGAGAATTCAATGGTTGGGATTGATCCAACAAAGATCAAGATGAAGGGCTATGGTGAGATGAGGACTCACAAGCCCTCACATCTTGACATGTGGAGGGTGAGATGTCCTAAGGTGGAGTGATGTGGAAATGAGGTGGAAGAGAAGGACAAGAGGTGGAAGGTAAGTACATGAGGTGGATGAAGGACAAGTACCTTTGAGGTACCTTGGGGAATGAGAATATTTCCTCAAAAAAGAACTTCTTGTCCCCAAATGAGGATGAAAGAGACTTTTGAGAAATTTTAGAATTCCTCAAAAATCTCCATGGGAAAAGGGGAAATGTGTGGGAAGAATAAATGTAAATTAAAAATTTACATTTAATGGAGGATTCATTGGATAAAAGGAGATCTCCAAAAAGCTGGAGATTTGTCACATGTGGGAGATGTGACAAGTCCAAGGTTCTAGAAGCCCTTGGCACATGTGAAGTGACAAGGCAAGGCTTCTAGAATCTTGCATGGGGATGGGAAAGACCTTGGAAAGATAAAAGTGAATTAAAAATTCACATGGGGAAGAGAGGAACCTTGGTTGAATAAATGTGAATTAAAAATTCACATGGGGAAGGGAGTCCATATCAAAAATGGTAAGTGGGAAGGTTGACCAGAAAAGGTAAGCCAAATGTGGCTAATGATTCTGATTAAGGTTGTGCAAACACATGGTTAAGGTAATTAATGGGAGATTAGAGACAAGTGGGAGATTATGGAGGATGTGACACTTAATCAAGATTAAGTGGTGCACATCCTAATCACAAATTAATTAATTTAATCCGGATTAGAAGAGGGTTATGAAGAATGTGACAAGGAGAGAGAAAAGAGGAATTAAAAATTGATTTTAATTCAAATGGGTTAAAAGGCTAAATTAAATAATTTATCATATTTATTTAATTTAGAGAAGAACAGGGTGGGTAAGAAAAAGTATTTAATTAGATACTTTAGGAACCTTAGGCAGAAAATGAAATAATGATTAAATAGATTATTTAATCACTGTTAATGGAATAAATGAATGTAATAGACAATTTTGATCATATGGAAGTGATCAAATTTGGATGTCTACATTTTGCCCCTCTTCAAAGTATCGTTAGAATAACAGTGCTTCGAAGAAAAGAAAGTGTAGATGACTAGAAGAAGTGACCGAAAGGAGATGCCCCAGCGTGGGAAAGAGGATCTGAGTCATTTAGTTAATAAGGAATGGATGAAGATGCCCCAATCATGGAAGGTGTTGATTATGGTCAGAAAAATTGGTAAATGCAAAGGGTATGCCCCCTCGAGAGGTTGACGGGGGAAAAAGAAGGGTCCCGGGAAACATCTCGATAAGAAGAAATGGATGATATGGTTGGAAAGAGGATGAAAAATTAGACAACTTTTTCTTTTGAATGAAGTCAATCGGACAAACGGAGTACAAATGGTAGCCCCGGGAAAAAAGAGATTAATCAGAGGAATAAAAGGGTAAATAAAAGGTAAAAAATACCTTTTAAAAGTTAATATAAGGTAATTTTGAAAATTAACTCACCTCATTTGCACTGTAGCAGTTGAGAGAAGAAGAGAAAGAATGAGCAGAAAGAAGTGAAGATGCCGGGAGATAATGACACCGAGATTGTCCACCGGATAGATGAGGTTCGACGGGCGTACCGACAGCAGGATGGGCCTCGCCAAGTAAGCGACAAAACCACCCATGCATTAAATTGAAATTTCAATGCATTTTCCAAGAAATTAGTAAAAAAAATAAATATGGGTTTTGTGGGTGGAAAAAAATTAAAAAATGGGTAGAAGACAGAATTAGAAAAAAATTTATTTGAAGAAAAATATGTCGTTTTTAAAAAAAGGTTGTCGGAGGGCGAATACACCCCTCCGACGGGTGAATCTACCCCGGGGGTTGGGGTAGGGCCTCCCCGCAATGGCGTGAGTTTGCCCCCGACCGAGGCGGAGTTGCCCCAGGGCAGGGCGAGTCCGCCCCCACAGGGGTGGAATCGCCCCACTACGGCGCTACCGCGGCTATGCCGCGCGGGGTGTGGCCGCCTCGGCGGTGTCGACAGGCGCCGCTAAGGCCGTGGCCACCCTGCGAGG